>OU015497.1:169983314-170043314 GCA_907164885.2 Dolomedes plantarius | reverse complement strand
ACCTTGATAAAATTTTCTTTCTCGCACTCATTCCCTCCTCCCCTCCGAATTTGACATTCCCCCCCCCCCTAACAATATTTCATATACACCTTATGAACACAATCACAAAACTGATCCATTCTACAACTGTATGCTCACTCACAATCAATTCACAAACAATCTGCCAATTCTTGTACTTAACAATCCACATTTATGTAATCTGCTTAACAATACTCACACGTAATCTGTTCAAACCAGACTAAGATCCTTTTCTCATTGATCTTTTAGTAGTATGCAGATTTTCACTTGGCGCACAACCTTCTCACATGACTTCGCCATTCATAACCATCAGATACATCGTTTCGTCAAGCAGTGTCATAACGGAGTTATGACACTGCTTAACTCTTATCTTATCAACTAATTATGCTCCTCTTTTTATCATACCATTTTTCAAGCACCAATCAATCCCAAACTTTAGGTGTTTGGTTGGAAAATTTTAAGTTCAGCTAGATCAGGGATGACAACACGCGGCCCGTTAAACATGTTTATGCGGCCTGCCAAGCATTTCTAAAATTGAATTTATTTTATCGACTTTCTCCCATCGTATTGTTATAAAATTAATTATAATAAAATGGTAGTACATACTAAACCGAAACAATTTTTTGTGACGAGTTACTCACTTGTCCGCGACTTGTTCAAACATGCAATACGAAAGCGCCGCGTCTGTGCTTGTTTGTGTTTACTTCTGTCACATAATCAGTCAGACTGGTAAGCTGTTAACTAGCAATTTTAGCAATTCTTGTGTTTCTTGAAAGGCGTGAGTGCAATATTAGTGCAATCCATAATAGCATGTCGGAAAAGCAAACAAAAAAACGGAAAGTTGCGGATGAGCACAGGCATTTCCAAGAAAAGTGGAAATTTGATTATTTTTTCACTTTCGTCAAAGATAAAGCTGTATGCTTAATATGCTCAGAGACTGTGTCGACATTAAAAGAATATAACATAAAGAGGCATTACGATACAAAACATGAAAAACAATATAAAAACTTAACAGGACAACTCCGGATAGATAAGTTTAATCAAATGGAGAAAAACTTGGGAAACCAACAGGCTATTTTTAAAAATCAAGCTACGCTGAAGTGCCACTGAATTAGGGATACCTACCTAGTAACGAGTTGGGCCTCCTCTGGCCTTGATAACGGCTGCCACACGACGAGGCATAGATTCAACAAGTTTCTGGAAACGTTCCACGGGAATGGCTTGCCAAATATTGGCTAAAGCTGTCCATAATTCAGTAAGGTTCTTTGGTGCTGTGTGATGGCCTTTCACGCCTTGTTCCAAAACATCCCAAAGATGCTCAATAGGATTTAAGTCTGGGCTTCTAGGTGGCCAATTCATGACAGAGAAGTCAGAGGAATGCTCATCCAACCAGCTAGTAGCCAAACGGGACTTGTGAGAGGTACGGTTGTCTTGCTGGAAAACTCCATTACCGTACGGATAACAGAACAGCATAAACGGATGGAGGTGATCACCCATCAACTCTACGTACCGAATTGCATCGAGGGAGGTTGGTACAAGCACCAAAGATCCCAAACTGTGCCACGAAAAAACACCCCAGACCATGATTGAGCCACCATGCCCTTGTACAGTTCCAGCCAGGAATGCAGGATCCATGGCTTCATGAGCCTGACGCCATATTCTCAGCCTCCCGTCGGCGTTAAGTAGTCGGAATCGAGACTCATCACTCCATGATACTCGTTTCCAGACCTCTACACTCCAGTCTCTGTGCTCTCTTGCCCAGGCAAGACGTGCAGCCCGATGGCGAGTATAGAGCAATGGTACTCTCATAGGTCGACGGCTCCCGAAACCCATACGGTGAAGCGAACGTTGCACAGTCCGTTTACTGACTGTACGACTGGCACCGTCATTAAACCGGGTGGTAATTTGAGCTAATGTTTGGCTTCGCTGGCTACGTACAATACGCCTGAGCCGTCTCTCACCACGCACTGTCAAGGCTAATTGTCCTTTGCAGTTTGCCCGATCGCTAGTTTTTTTTTCCACCATCCATGTATTCTTAGTATACTCTTGACACTGTCGACCTTGAAAATCCTAGCTGTGTGACGATTTCGGAAATTGAATGGCCCATGCGTCGCGCACCTACGATTTGTCCGCGATCGAAGGCATCTAAATCAGGCAGTTTACCCATACTGGCAATTCCAACAACTAATTCAGAACAACCACAGTACGCGCTATATATGCAGTTACCACAGCGCCCTCAGTTGCGCATACATGATGCGCAGCGCTACACAATTTGCATAGGCTTTGCTATCCCTAATTCAGTGGCACTTCAGTGTATTTTATCAAATACGGCAGTGAAGGCTAGTTTTGTTGTCAGTCAAATACTGGCAAAAAAAATGAAACCCTTTGCGGATGGAGAGATGATAAAAGAATGCCTGACTGCTGTTGCAGAAATAGCATTTCCTGATAAAATAAATATTATTTCAAACATTAGTTTATCAAGATTTTGGGGGCTGGGGGTGCCTTGGGTGGATTGCAGATCTGTACTGTATATCCGGCAGCCTTCAGCCCCACAGCAATTGAAAATGCATCCGAACTTGGGAAATTAACCCTCTACTGCGTATTCAGGCTCTTGCTACGTAGTGACCGACCTTCAGGTGTATCATGGACGATAGGCCTTATTGGTCTTGGGGGTCCGAGGTGTTAAATTCAAGGTTATCAAGATTCACCATTGCAAGCAGAATTGAAGACTTGTCCGAGAACATAGCAACAACGCTTCGTGAACGCATTGCAAAATTCGAATACTGTTCTTTGGCACTTGATGAGAGTTGCGATATTAGCGATACAGCACAACTGGCTATATTTTTACGTGGTATTGACACCAAATTTAATATTACCGAAGAATTGTGTTCACTGATTCCAATGCAAGGGACTACAACCGGCAAAGACCTGTACGATGAACTAAAGTCTGTGTTGGAAAAATTTTCAATTTCATTAGAAAAGATTATTGGTATATCGACAGATGGAGCACGAGCAATGTCAAGCATGAAGGTAGGAGTATCGGGAAGGCTAATTCAAGACATTAAGAAGGTCACAGGAAGGGAAATATTCGTTAACCACTGCATAATTCACCAGGAAAATTTGTGTGCGAAAAGATTGAGTTTGCCAAATGTCACAGTACCAATAATTAAACTAATCAATTTTATAAAGTCGCGCGCGTTAAATCACAGTGAATTTAAAGAATTCCTGAAAGATTTAGAAACTGAATATGGCGATGTGGTTTTTAATACCGAAGTACGTTGGCTTAGTAGAGGTGCAATGCTAAAAAGAGTATACAACTTAAAAAGCGAAATACAATTGTTCGTGGATATGAAGGGATATGCCTTTCCTCATTTTGGTAATAAAGAATGGATGTGCGATTTTGGGTTTCTTATCGACATGACTCAGCATCTCAATGATCTTAATGTGGAACTTCAAGGCAAAGGACAGTTTATTCAAAATTTGTATGATAAAATTCAGGGCTTTGAGCGCAAATTAAAATTGTGGAAACAGCATCTTTTGCAGAACAATGTGTCTCACTTTCCACATTTAGAAAAAGAAAACGTTACTACTTCTCAAAAATACGTACAATATATAGACATTTTAATCAACGAATTTCAATTACGATTCCAAATGTTCAAAGCTGAGAAGACAGCGGTTTCCATGAAAATGTTTTCCTCGGCATTTAATATCGATGTGGATACAGTTCCCGAAGACTTTCAAATGGAAGTGATTGACATGCAGAATAATACCGATTTAAAAAATGTATTTTTCTCAGTAAACATCGAAAATTTTTATAAATCGTATGTGAGCCCTGAGAAATTTCCTTCTTCTGACGAAAAATGCAAAGCAAATGCTGTCTCTGTTCGGAAGTACGTATGTTTGCGAACAATTATTTTCAACCATGAAATTAATCAAAAATGGCCACCGATAAAGACTGAGTGATGCACAATTAGAAAGCTGCGTACGTGTAGCTACCTCATCAATTCCGGCTGATATTGATCAGCTTGTATCGAAAAAACAGTGCTAAATTTCTCATTAAAAATTTCAAGTAAATTCGTTTTATTGTTCTTTTCTTGTTTTTTATTTTGCATTAAAATTTGTATATGAAATCTTTACTTTTTTTAAAATTTTATATTTTTTTATTCTAATGTTTATTATAAATAAAGTTTTGTAAATTATTAATAAGTGTTACTTTATGTGCGGCCCGCCAAAAAATTTTAAAATTTTAATTGGCCCGTTGATTAAAAAGGTTGCTCACCCCTGAGCTAGATAATTGGGTACCTAAACAGAAAATGTTCGGTTTAATCGGAAAAATGTTTAATGTTCAGAAAGTTTTAAGTTGCATGTGTGTTTTCTCGGAAAGTTTTAGGCATAGAAAATTTGAGGGTTTTGTCGGAGAGGTATAGGTAAAGTTAGAAAGTTTGAGAATTAATTTCGGATAATTTTAGCTTTAGTAGGAAAATTTAAGAGTTTTGCGGAAATTGTTAAGTTTAGTTGGAAAGTTTGGGTGTTAAATCAGAGAATGGTCTATTCAGTGGTAAAATTTGGGTATTTAACCAGAAAATGTTAGATAAAAAAGGAAAATTTGGATGTTTAGAAGAAAATGTTGGGTTTAGTTGGAGATTTTGGGAGTTTCGTCTAAAAACTGCACTTTTAGCCTGAAAAAAAAAAAAAAAAACAGATATTTTTTCAGCAAAATTAATCAGAATTTATTTTTCATTTTGCCCGAAAAAGTAGGATCTAGACACTTTCTGGTGCAGCGGAAATTTTCAGGTTCAGTTCATTTTCAGATTGTTCAGTCGATCATAAAAAGAAATAGACTGACCGGCTGAACAATCTTAAAAGTATTGAATCATTAAAGTGTAAATGATTAGTAAAAATGTTACTGGCTCTTTCAGTTTCTTACGAACAATTCGGTCAGTTTTATTCAATTTCGTTGTAATGCAGTAAAATAGTGTAGTATTCTTATCTTCTGTAAGTCTTGCGTTTTGAAAGTATACATTAGATATTTTTTAAAAGTTTGTTTTTATCTAACTCTCGAACTTTGTTTAAATCTACTGTATGAGCAAACTATAATCCATGTCAAAATTATGCCTTAAATTTAGTCGTAAATGCATCGGAATTATGTTCAGGAACATTACATTGTGTCGATTTTCTATATAATTTCTGCATAGGTTGTTTTTAATTTGACAGTGAAACACGCTTATAAATAGTTTGCTAGAGAAATACTAAACTTCAATGAATTTTGGATTTTAGGTAGGCAGCTAGCAGGTGCGTTTGCAAAAATATCAAATGCCTCCTTTAAAATTAATTTAAGCAAAAATTATAAATTTTAAAAATAAATAAGGCACAAATAAACTCTCAGATAATTTTGATCATTATAAAATAGTATTATTAAAAATTATAGTATTATTAAAATATTTATGGGATGAAGTTTTAGTTCGAATAAATAGTACATGCCTTCTCTTCTTCTCGATTGCAGAAATAGTTTTGAAGACATTCAAGATAAGTGAGGTTACGATCAAATATTCATAATTTTAGAAAGAAACAAAAAGAGGGACTCAACGATGCAAATTTCAGTAAACAAGAATATTTTCTAATAAATACGTAACCACAGGCCCTGATTTTCCATTAGGCCCGGGCCTAGGGGCCCCCGAATGTTGGCCCCTTCCCAAATTTTTATTTTAAAAGAAAAGAAAGAAAATTATTCCCAATTCAAATTTTTTTATTTTACCTTTTTTTAATAGCAAATTTTTTATATATCTTTTCAAATTTGATTGATTGGTTCATCATATGTATAGTTAGTTATATGTATAGTTCATCATATGTATGTTATAGTGTATATAAGGGATTAATAAATTTTTCTGGTTGCATTGAATTGGTGTTTTAATGATGAAGTTAATATGTTGTATTGCTTTTTGTTAATTGATAATGTTCTAGGCTTCTACGCTTCAAATAGCTAATTCTTGGTAAAATGGTACTTTCACAATGATTCATGATTATTATTTTTGTGTGTGTGAATGTGTCAATTTTGGAAATTTTACGCCCACATCAGTGTTAGGGGGCCCCCATCCCAAATTGTGCCTATAGTCCAGAATTTTCTAAATCGGGCCCTGTGTAACCATAATACGTATATAACATAAATATGTAACGTATTTTATTCTCATTACTATCGTGTCTCACCGAAGCTATCTGCACTGTAAAAAGAAAATGCTGTTTCAGGTAAATTACAAAAATGGAAGAATAACTACAAGGGTACGAAAGCATGTTTAAGATTCAAAACCGGGATACCCGAAATACCCCAGTCAAAATAGACCTGATTTTGACGAATGGCTAAAAAAATGTGAAAGTTTTGAAAATTGGTGGAGATGTTTGTTTAGGCATGCTAATGAACATACTAAAAGTCCCCACCGATCAGACTTGAGCTTTCGCCGCCATATTGGAAAATGTGTGCACTTTTTTGGTTTTTTGCAAGTAACTTGAGAAATATTGCTTTTATGTAAAAAAAATTGAATTTTAAAAATTGAAGAGCACTAAATTGTGAATAAAAACGTCATTTACATTTTTTATAAGTCGAACACGAACAAAGATAATTGACTTTGAAAGGAGCGAACCATCACGCCTGGGACGTGGATGCGCGGGTCCTCCCCGTCGCAATGGGAGGATGACCCGCGCATGTGCGCCAAAAGTCTTGTATCCTCACGTTTGTCAAATCTCTGCATATCAAAGCTCAAGAGAAAGTTGCAAAAACACCCAATCCATTGTTATCAGGCTGTATTGTGAGGCTTGGTGGATTCTATATTTTTATGTCATACTTAGGCTGTATTGGGTACATAATGGCTGGTGGTGGGTAAAAATAAATACTAACTTTGATGTGTGTAACTATTTTAGTAGAAAAAATATTGCCTGGCTATGCATACGCTAGAAAAATCCTAGGTAATTTAATTAACCAAACAGCTTTAGCAAAAATAATTTTTGACGCCATGGATATATCTGATTTCAAAAGCAAAAGTTCCATGAGTTGTTTAGGGATTTTGATACTGAACTACTATCGCAAGAAACCATAAACGGACATACTCATATACGAGCCATCGTATATGAGATTAAAATGAAGATGACTTTGAAGCAGTTGAAAGAGAATGGCCCAATAGCAGCCCTTTGGGTTCAGTACTTTGAAATGGTAGACCTTATGAAAGCTTGATCACCGTCAATTGTACGGTGAAAGAAACGGTTTCAATATAGTAGTAAACCCGTTGTTGCTTTTTCAGAGGATAGCGACGGAGACGGAGACCTAGCATTTTATTTAGAATTTGAGTTAGCTCCTTTTCCGCTGACTCTATTTAATGAAGCTGGTATGCAAGAGACAACGACATTGGCCATGTACGACATTTTTGAAGTTCCAAACTTAGACCTTAAGCTCCTGCACTGCGTCAACATTGTTGACAGTGCTTTTCTCCTACACCTTGTCAAATGGGGAACACAATTAACTTTTTCGGCAGTTTGCATAAATTAAGTAACTATAGGAAAAAGCATTATGGTACCAGCTGTATAGTAGTTTTGAATGGCTAATCCAACACCACTAACACTACAAAAAAAAATTGAACAAAATATACGGTCTATAGTGAAAAAATCTGTAGACATAAATTTTGATGGAAACATACGAGTTACTGTTCAACAAAAATAGTTACTTTCAAATGAAAACAAAAAGAGCGAATTGATCAGAATTCTATCTACTGAGGTGGGAAACAATGGGATTCGATTCCGACCAAGTAATGACGCCGCCGACATTCTCATTATAAATACTGCAATTAATGAAGCATGTTCTGGTAACAACATCGTTGTAACCATCGGTGAAGATGTTGACTACCTGGTTCTATTAACAGCTCTCCTACAGAAAAAAGACATTTTCCCTGTCAAACCACGCAAAGGGAAATCAAAGAAAAATATATATTCATAAAATGAAATACAATCATCGGGACTTACCAAAGTATCCCTTTTCTACATGCGTTCAGTGAATGTGATACTACTTCTGCAGAATTCAACAAAGGAAAGAAACTTTGCATAAAAATGTTCCAAATTAAAGGTATGGAACACAACGTGACAGTACTTAATAAATGCAACTCATCGCACAATGATGGTTCAAACAAGAGAATGCTTTTTTCAGATCTGGTATGGAGCACATTCCAGTGAACAGTCTGTAGCGATCATCACCTGACATTTCCTCCATGGTGAATGAACTTTTCAAAGCAGCAGTTTTAATTACAAACGTGATTTCACTTACACGTGAATTGGGAATTGTTTGTTCTTATTATAAATTTAACAACTTGAGTTGTTCTACCATTTTTAAGATGATCCTGTTGTTGCGTTTTATATATTTATTAAATTCAAGTTTGCACTTCCTGTCGCATTCCTTTTTTTTAACAGCAGTCTTGAAGATAATTGAATCGACTTAATAATCGAAACCTTCTGATCCGGTAAATGGAGCTCTGACTCCATATTGGTGACCCGGACGTGATAAAGTATATATTTGCTATTTTCAATACGAGCTTATTTTATGTATGTGTAGTAATATGGGCAATATCCGCAATCAAGATGTCTTACTTCAGTAATTAGAGCGCGTTTAGAGTCCCAGTTCGCATTAGCTAACATAACGGTCGATAGCACGAAATTTCATTATGTTATGACTGCTATCGAACCTGAATTACTCAATTCTGTATCCGACATCCTTAGTGCGCCACCCGCGGAAAACCAGTATGATACTTTAAAAGCTCGTTTAATCGCCGTTCACTCCCATATCGAGAAATCTAAATTTCGCACACTCCTTCAGGGTCTGGAGCTAGGTGACCAACGCCCGTCGCAGTTACTTTCCCAGATGAAAGTTCTCGCAGGTGAAAACGTCGGGGAACCTCTTTTAAAATCTTTGTGGCTCTCAAGGCTTCCCCAATCAACTCAAAGTATTCTTGCCGCTCTCAGAGATGACTTACAAAAACTCGCGGTTGCGGCCGATAAAATTAATGACCTGGCCGCGCCAACGACAATTGATAGCGCATCCACGCAGCCAAACTCTTATCTGGAGCAACAAATGCTACTTTTAACTAAGCAATTTAACGAGCTCAACACCATTGTAAAAAATCGCCAACGTCCTCGCGGGCGAGATAATTACTTTAGGCATGACAGGCGACGTAGTCAGTCCCGCGAACGTTCCCGCCAACTTAAGGAACCTGCCAACAACTTGTGTTTTTACCATGCAAACTTCGGCAAAAAAGCACGAAAATGCTCTTCTCCCTGCTCCTTTAGACGGCTGGAAAACTAAATCGGCGATCGCCAGACGGCCAACTTCGCGACCGCCCGCAAATCTCTAGATTGACTCTGGCCGACAAAAACTCAAAAACAAAATTCTTAATCGACACCAGAGCTGACATTTCTGTCATTTCAAAACTTTTTGCCTTTAATGATCAGTCTCCAGACAATTTAGTACTTTTCGCCGCAAACGGCACAAAAATTCCGACTTAGGACCTGTTCACATAGGAGTCCGTTGCGTTGCGTTAAGGAAAAGATGACGTTGAGAAGAAAATAAACCAATCATATGCCTCCAAACGATTAGCAATGAAATTTTTAACGCCTATGATTGGTTTATTTTCCTCTCAACGTCATTTTTTCCTTAACGCAACGCAACGGACTCCTATGTGAACAGGCCCTTACGGTACCAAACGTTTAACTTTGAATTTCAATTTACGCCGTCCTTTCACTTGGTCATTCGTAATTGCAAGTATAAGCCAACCGATCATCGGAATAGATTTCTTGACGCATTTCAACCTCTTGGTTGATGCTATAAACAACTGCCTCATCTATGCCGTCACAAAATCATCATCCAAGGGCCAACCTACTTCCATAAGTGCCGTACCACCTAACCTATCCATTTTATTAGGAAACACCGAATTTGACAAAATACTCCGCCAATTCGCCGAGCTCACTAATCCTTCAAAACCCAATAATTTCCCCGAAATTTCGCCAGTTTTGCACCACATCGAGACAACCGGACCTCCCGTTTTTTCTAAACTCCGGCGCTTATCCCCGGAATTACTGCAAGCTGCTCGGCGGGAATTCGAGTTCTTATTGTCTGAGGGCATCACCCGCCCTTCTAAGAGCCCATGGGACAGCCCATTACATATGGTCAAAAAGACCAATGGTGATTGGCGCCCATGTGGAGACTATCGCAGGCTAAATGCTATAACTATTCCTGATAGGTACCCTGTACTGCATATACAGGATTGCACCCAAATGGTTTTCGGTAAATCAATTTTCTCGACTCTCGATTTGGCTCGTGCCTACCACCAAATCCCTGTCCAGCCTCAGGATATCAAAAAAACCACCGTTACAACCCCTTTCGGTTTGTTTGAATATGTGTATATGCCATTTGGTTTGCGAAACGCTGGTCAAACGTTCCAACGCTTCATCCACCAAGTTTTATCTGGTCTCGAATTCTGTGTCCCCTATTTTGACGATATCCTTATCGCTTCCGCCAGGGGCCGGTGGGGCCAACAGTCGGGAGTTAATTATACTCCTTGACACGGCTCCTAAGGCCGAAAATTAACATGAACAAGCGGGCCTTCGGCTGCGTATACAGGAATTACGCCAGCGACTGGTTACTTGGAGTATATGGTCGTTTATGGCTTGTCGCCGGGAAACGTATACGTTCTGAATCATTATCGCTTCCGCCAACGAAGCAGAACACAGAACCCACCTACAACAAGTCTTCACACGCCTTTCGCAGCATGGTCTTAAATTAAACCCGTCTAAGTGCGTCCTTGGAAAAACATCAGTTAAATTCCTAGGATGTCTCATAACCGCCGAAGGCGTTAAACCTTTGCCCGAGAAGATTTCAGCAATTTTAGTTTCCAAAATCAACCACAATCTCGGAACTCAGACGTTTCTTGGCTCTACTAAATTTCTACCGTCGTTTTCTCCCAAATGCAGCGAAAACTCAAGCTCCACTACATGCGTTCTTAATTGAGTCAAAAGGAACGACAAACGCCCAGTTCCCTGGAATGATGTCTGTTCTCGGCGTTCAGTGGTAGTTATCTAAAAGTCAATCTAATCTAAATCTCTTTCTAAATCTGTTTAAATGTGTGGTTCAGTTTATCTATAATCTAAATCAAGAATATACTCAAAAGAAATTCTATGCTGAGAAAATTTGAGAATAAAATTTAATAAAAAGTTAAAGCACATGTTATCTATTCGAAATCTAAATCTAATCTGCAACACATAAAAGAGAAAGAAAAAGTTACATAACTAGCGCATGCGCGCTGAATAGCTTCGCGTCACAAGTGACGTGATTCCGCGAGATTCAAATAGTTCTAGTCGGAACATCCCGGCCCCCGTTGAACGGTAGTCCAACATCATCTGGAAAGGGGAGTCGGACGACCCTGTTGATGGCACGGCGGTAAATTCCGTTTCTCGTTCTCAGGTCCACCACTCTAACTAGTCCATCTTGACCTGTGAATGTTTGTTCGATGTGTGCTAGATTCCATTCCATTGGAACTTTGCTTGGGTCTTTCAATAAAACTAACTGTCCTACCTTTAGGTTGGGTTCTTGTGTAGCCCATATGGCTCGAGATTGCAGGTGGCTAAGATATTCGTTTGTCCAACGGTTCCAAAACGTAGATCTTAGGTCTTGTATTAGGGTCCATCTGGAAGATAAAGACAGATTATCTGAAGTATGATTAGTTTCTGGTAACTGTAACAGGGAGGCACCTATCATAAAATGTCCTGGAGTCAAGGCTTGAAGATCTGTTGGATCTGCAGAAAGAGGAGTTAATGGGCGGGAATTCAGGCAGGCTTCTATTTGAGTTACGAGCGTGTACAACTCTTCAAAATTTAGAATCTTTGTTTTCGTAGCCTTCACCAAGTGTTTCTTCATCGACTTTATATTAGCTTCCCATAATCCACCAAAATGTGGCGATGCAGGTGGTATAAAGTTCCACTCTATGCATTCTTTGGCACTGAATTTTTGTACAGAGTCCGAATTGCATATTTTAAACCAGGAATCTAAGATGTTTTTAGCGCCTTTGAAATTTGTAGCATTGTCACTCCAGATGGTATTTGGTCTTGATCGTCTTGCGATAAATCGCCTAAGACTTGCAAGAAAGGCTTCAGTGCTTAAATCGGATACGATTTCAAAATGAGCAGCTTCCGTACTGAATCAAATAAATATGGCGATATATGATTTCAAAGTCCCTTTAGATCGTCTCAAATTAGGTTTAGTAAGTATTGTACCAGCGAAATCCAGTCCTATCTTTTCAAATGGTCGAGACGGTATAACTCTATCTCTTGGTAGGTTACCCATCATTTGCTTCATGGTTTGATTTCTTGTTCGGAAACAAGTCATACATTTACTAATAACTCGTTTGATTCTATCCTGTCCAGAAGGTATCCAATACATTTGTCTTATAAGGTACAGGGTTGTTTGAGTATCCGAATGAAGAGATTTTTTGTGGTAGTAATCTATCAATAATTCAGTAAAGTGGTGCGCTTTGAGTAAAAGTAATTGGTGTTTCTGGAATTCTGAAAGTTTCGAATTGCTTAATCGTCCACCAACTCGCAAAAGTCCTTCATTGTCTAGGAATACGTTTAATGAGAGAATTTTACTATTGTTTGGGATTTGGCGATTTGATTGTAAATATTTAATTTAAGAATGAAATTCGGAACGTTGAACATATTTAACCAATACCTTGGTTGCATTTTGAATTTCGGAAGTACTCAAAAAGGCTTTGTTTCTTAACTCAGGTTCAAGTCTACAATTTTTAGAAAATCTTAAGCAGCAAGCGGTGACTCTAACTAATTTGCTGAATGAAGAGTATTTGTTAATGAAATCATTTGTCGTTACACTATCTACTACTGTTGCATTAATTAAAGCTTCTTTTCGAATTTCAAGGTTTTAAGTGTCTAATCCCTTTTTTGATCCTTCAAATCTGGGCCATTTCTCCTTATCGTGAACCACCATTCAGGTCCGTTCCACCATAATTTATTATCTTTTAATTCGGTGACAGTTAATCCTCTAGATATCAAGTCTGACGGGTTGTCCTTTCCAGAACAGTGGGACCATTCACTAGGATTGGTATATTGCTGAATCTCTTGTATCCTGTTTTTTACAAATGGTTTAAACCTGTCGGACGTATTCTTTATCCAAAAGTAAGCTATAGACGAATCTGTCCAAAAATGACGCTCAAATGAATATTCTAAGCCCTTTGAAATTTTATCACATAACCTAGCAGAAAGAAGAGCACCCATTAATTCAAGACGGGGTAACGAAATTGCTTTTAGTGGAGCAACTCTGCTCTTCGACGCCACAAAACTAGTAAAAATACTTCCATCACTGCGTGTTATACGTAGAAAAACGACGACGCCATAAGCTTTCTTCGAAGCGTCTGAAAAACAATGTACTTATATATCATTTATTTCCTTTGGAAGGGCATTAGCGAAATAATAGCGAGGAATACTGATATCCTTCAGCTTTTCGATTTCATTACACCATTCATCCCAAATAACGGTTATATTCTGAGGGAGATAATCATCCCAATCCAGTCCCAAACACCAAATCTCTTGAATTAGACACTTAATTCTAACTATATAAGGTTCGAGGAATCCCACGGGATCAAAAATGCGACCTACTGCTTGTAAAAGGTATCGTTTAGTGTTTACTCGCTTTGAAAGGAATTTCACTAATTTTTTTGTTTCGAAATAAAACAAGTCATCGTTAGCATTCCAAGCCACTCCTAGCACCCTTTGAGGTAACAGAGCTTGAGTGTTAGGCTCTACGGATTCATTTACATCTATCCCTACTTTCTTCCACAGTTCACGTAACTCTAACGAATTGGTCTGCCATTTACGTAGAACCATGCTTGCATCCTCAAATATTTTAGTACTCTGTATGCTCGTATTATAGGCTTGTTCTACATTTTCTCCACCAGTGATCAAGTCGTCTACATACAAAGACGTATTTAAAATTTTGTAAATTTCAGGAAAGCTTTCTACATACCTCTTTAGGTGATACTTAATGGTTGTAGCCAGGAGGAATGGTGATGAACTCACCCCAAACAAGACTCTGTAGAGTCTGAACTCCTTGAGCTCTAGAACTGCGTTAGGTTTAGTGGGGTTATCGTCCCAAAGGAATCGGGCCACGTCGCGATCTTCTTCATCTATCTCTATTTTCAGGAATGCCTGCTTAATGTCCGCAGTCAGCGCAACAGGGTGTTGTCTAAATCGAATTAAAAGAAGGAAAAGATCGGGCAACAAATTGTTTCCAGTATGCAGACAATCATTTAAGGATACCTGTCCTTTTCCATGTGAAGAAGCGTCAAACACCACTCTTAATCTACTCGTGGTTTTGTCTGTTCGAATCACTGCCCTGTGTATAAGGTAGAAAGTTGTGGCTTACCTGGCTTCATCTAAAACAGGAACAGGCTCTATGATATTTTCACTTAAGTAGTCTTCTAAAACAGCCTTGTATTCTGTGAATAATATTGGATCATTCTGGAGCGTACATCGTAGTCTTGAAAATCTTTTATTCGCAACTTCTCGGTTATCTTCTAATAACTGCTTCATATCAGATTTCCAAGGAAGTCGCACCTTATATCTCTTGTTATTGTAGGATATACCTGCCTCGAAGTCTTTCATAATTTGTTCATCGGAATTACTACTATCTTTGTCTTCAGCTTCGACGCCTAGATACTCCAGTTCCCAAAACTGTCTTAGCTGATCTGAGATAAGTTTCTCTTCCACAACCACCTTCATACTCAGTAACTCGTTAGTTGATCCAATCCGACCTTGAAGACACCATCCGAAAATTGTTTCTGTGGCTACAAGCTTATCACCTAAACGTTTGAGTCTTCCTGATACTACATCAAAATAATAATCAGCACCGATTAAAATCTCAATTTTCTTGTTCCCGTAATTATAGTAGTCTGCAAGCTGTAATCCCCTCATCTGTTTTTTAGCTCTAACCAAATTAATCTCTGGAGCAGGAATATTAGTTGCGGAGATTTGCTCCGTTTCTAGCACTTCTATTTCGATATATAAGGTTCTTCTCTGTTTTCAAGTTTTAATTTCACTACATTATATGTTTTTTTCAGTTGGTTTGTTGGTCCCAAATGAGTATACCGATAAAGTTTCTTGTCTAATAACTCGTAGTTTCAACTTCTGAGAAATATCTTGAGCGATAAAGCTTCTCATGGAGCCATTATCCAACAACAAGCGAACATGTTCGATTTTATCATCGTTAGGGGTTTCCCTTATCACTTCTGTGCATGTTTGAAGCAATACACTGCACGGAGAATTTCCGTTTAGTTTAGTATTTTCCGATTCATTTTTGTAGTGAGAAATTGCTGTAACAACCTTATTTTCAGCATTACTATTTGATTTGTTTTCGAGTTGATAACAGATGGATCTGTTATGTTTTCTATTACAAAGATCGCACAATTCTCTTTTTTTGTACTCTTTAATTCTATGCTGTGATTCCAGGCATAAAAAACAGCGCGCCTGTCTTCTCAAAACATCTTTCTTTTCATTCACACTCAAACTTTCACATAGCTCTGAATCATGTTTCGCATTGCAGTAAATGCAAGTTTCACTAATTGGCAACATATATTCGTGTACCTTAGAACTATTTATCGCTGACGTTCGGTACCGATCATGTTGTTTATCGCGTAAATTGTTTTGACTATCTCTCGAAAACTGCTTCGACCTGATGCCAGCATTTCCTGAGTTTGTCTGGCTGTGGTTTGACACTCTCCCCCCTTCTCCTTTCAAACTACGAAGCATTATCGATCATTCGCGACATTCAGTTTCAATTTTTAAGAATTTCAATAATTCTGACACGCTGGATTCACCGTCTTCTGATTTATCTAAACATCTTCTATTAAAATCTAAAGCAAGATCCTCAGGTATCAATTTTAAAAGTATGGGTTGTAATAAATGACCATACATACCAGAAGTAACATTTAGCGATTCTAGACTTCTGATCTGTACCTCACAAGTATCGTACAATTTTCTCAGTCCAGTTACATTGTTAGAGTCCTTCACAGGATTAAGGTTTAATAATCTATACATATGTGCGGATATTAAAAGATATGACTTCGCGAATCTTTTCTTTAATAACGTTTTCGCTTTTTCATAATTCTCATCTGAGAGTGCGAAGCCGCAAACAACATTGGCCGCTACACCTCCAAGTAAATGATTTTAAATATGAAAATTTTTCTATTTCCGCCAAAGCATTATTTTGATCAATGGAGTTTTGGAATTGGTTCCAGAATTCCAGCCAGGTGCATGGATCTCCGTAATATTTGTCGATAGCTAACTTAGGTAATTTAATCGACTTCAAGTAATTAATATTTCTATTTCCAGAATTCGAGTTATCCAGAGAGTTATCGTGATCTAACATAACCTGAGAGGTTTGTGCAGAAATATTCTGTTGGGTGAAATTTGACTGAGAAATTCTGGTTTCGTTTTGAGCTTTTAACTGAGCGGAAATTTTTGAATTCCACAACATGATTTTCTGAGAATATTCAAATGAGGATTCAACTTCTAAATCGAAATCTTTTTCATTATCAATAATATTCTGAACTTTATTATCAAAATCCTTTAGCTCTTTGTAGAGCTCATCTAAATAATTTGAATGTTCTTGCAATGAATTAATATCATATGTGTCAAATTCACTTTCTAGTTTATTAATGAACTTTGTAACAACAGAACGAACAGTTCTACTCTTTTTAAGCTTAGATAGCTCATCCATTTTATAACTCTAAATGAATTATCACTAAATATTTATTCAATGGTCAATGTTGTTCAAGTTCAACTAATAGTTTATATTAATAAATAAGAAATCCTTACCTTGATCTAAGGAGTTGAGTCAAGGTGAAATTGTATTCCAAATCAATCAAATAAAGCTGTTCGCAACGACCATTTGTTATCCGAATCTTTTCACGACCGTGATGCACCAATGTTCTCGGCGTTCAGTGGTAGTTATCTAAAAGTCAATCTAATCTAAATCTCTTTCTAAATCTGTTTAAATGTGTGGTTCAGCTTATCTATAATCTAAATCAAGAATATACTCAAAAGAAATTCTATGCTGAGAAAATTTGAGAATAAAATTTAATAAAAAGTTAAAGCACATGTTATCTATTCGAAATCTAAATCTAATCTGCAACACATAAAAGAGAAAGAAAAAGTTACATAACTAGCGCATGCGCGCTGAACAGCTTCGCATCACAAGTGACGTGATTCCGCGAGATTCAAATAGTTCTAGTCGGAACAGGTCTAGTTACTGCCATTATAGAGTTATTAAGATTAATATGTACACAACTGTAAGAAACACGAAAATTGCTCCCGACAACCGCACTGGTCGACGGAATTGCGTTAATTGAAATATCTGAATTTGATTGCACACAATAAAAAGGAAAATTATTTGCATTATCCATAATCAGTTCTGCTTTGGATTCTTCCTACCTCTGTGCAATAACTCGGGCACATCCTATCGGTAGGACAATGATTTGTTTCAATTTTATCTGTATCTTTTGTATTATAAAATTTGCAATTAACGCACTCCATTTCTTTTACGCATTCACCCTCATGATCTTCTTACCTACAGCCTCTACAAATTTTATTATTTTTACAATATTTCGCGATATGTCCCATTCTGAAGCATTGATAACAAATCTTCGGTCGCAGATATTCTCGTATGTTGTATCTTCTCCAACCTAGTTTTATTTTCTTCTCTTTCATGATAATTTTAAATGCTTGCCCATTCATTTCAACTTTGACAAGACTTTCAATTTCCCTTCTTTTAATTCTTCATTCTGATTTTCTAGCTTTACACATAACTCCTCCCTTTCCATTTTCTCTGCTACGCCATAAATAAATTGACTTGGGGTCTCCTCTTCATCGGCTTTTCTATCTTATAATTACTGATTAATGTATCTTTACTGTTAATTTCATCTATTATCTTTTCCAGATCTTCCTCCTTATCTGTACCAATAATCACTCCGCCTCTACTAATTTTTCTGAAAGCACTCACTCCCACCTTAATTTTAATTGGGTCTATTTCACCCTGTACTTCACTTTTTGTAATTTCGGAATCTTGATCTTCTTTAGGGTTTAATGTAACAACATGAACAGCATAACATCCTTCATGTCTTTTCCTTGACCGGGATCTACTCCTAGGTCTTTTAACCTTATCTGCATAGGTTTCTGTTAGGTCTTTAGCTCTTTGAAATTCATGCAGTAAGCCCCTCACATATTGTATATGACCCTGTTGTTTATGAAATAGATCTACAATTATACCAAGATCTTCAATTATCTTATCTTTTTTATCTACCGGTGGGTCTTTAAGCCGCATTAAAATTTGCAAAATTCTTTGTTGACACTCTTTAACTTTTTGACTTGAGGTGCTGTATGCAGCCTCATAATCTACTCTCTCCTTTTCACCCCCTCTTTCCACTTCCTTCCTACTACTTGTAGGTGTTTCAACATCCTCCTGTCTAATTTCAGGTGTTTTTACTGATGTTGTTTTCTTCTTTTCTTTCCCTGGCCCCATTCTGGTTCCCTTTGGGGAATCCTTAATAAGCCAATTACATTACAGTGTATAAAATACTGATAAGCTCTAATAAACTATATAAACAATTCCAATATCGTTTGGATTTTTCATAAATACACAGCACAAAATATCTACAACACAGTTTCTATTCAATATATATATCTAGCCGAAAATTCTATTTCATTTAGCCCAATTATGCGCACCAAAAGTCAACTATACTATGGTGAATTATTTACAAATCCATATTCATGTAAAAAGCAATATAGCAAGATAATACTGTATAACACAAAAGCCTACCTTGACAAAAAAAATAATAAATAATAAAATAAACTGGCAATAAGCACAATCTTCTGGTTTTACAACTTGAACAACAGAGACGCAGTCAATACCTAAGCAGGCTTCCAAGTTACCTACTAAGATAGCTTTCTACTGAATGACCTTCAAATTTTGTTAAGGCTCTCATCATCTTCGCCCCAAGTAGGCTTAAGCCTTTGCCGTGAAGGCCTGCTTAACTCTCCGGCACACACTTCGGCTCACCGTAGACGCTAGGCCTACAACACAGAGTTTTTTAGAAGTCCAATTAAGCTTCAAAATATATAATTTTTTCACAACTTTTATATTTCCTTTTCCAATTCTCAGTTACATCTTTCACAATAACTACTATTTAATTAAATTTAACGTTTTAAATCAACAAATACTCTTAAACATCAAGAGCTCTTTTAATCGGCAAAATAAAAAATTAATATTTTGGTGTAACTTTTGCTTTAGGGAAAACATTTTCAGAATTTTAACTCTAAAAAAACAATAGAAACTTGTGCAAAGTTTCATAGAGACACCTAGCGAGGAGTTTCAGGTTTTATTTGCTATTCCAAAATATTAAGAAAATAAAAATGGGCCTTTTTTGAAGATTTTGAACCCACTCTTAAAATTTTAAAATAAGCTCAAACTTCCTACCAAAAGAGTAAAACTATTTTTAGTGGTTTATAAAACTGGGGTATATTATTTTTTGTATCTTACATTAAAAAAAATATGTATAATTTAAGAAATATCGAAAAACTAATAACCTTTCAATTGGCTTTACAAATTGTTTAGGGATCTTAAAAGTATTTCTTTACAGATATTGAAGACACATTAATGAGCAGTTTCGAGTGTCTGAATTCGATACTTTTCACAACGTATTTCAAAATCACATACATAAAGTAACGAAATAATTGCGCTTTAAAACTTAAAGGAAAGGAGTAAAATCACTTTTAGTGGTTTAAAAATCAGAGCATCTAATTTAGAAGAAAATCACAGACAGTTTTTTTTCTTTGTGGAGGGGAGAAAATGTTTATGCCTAAAACGCACTATTACTTTAATATCACTTACTTGAAATTTAAGGAGAACGCTAAATAATTCAACATAGTTCCTTACGAAGGAAGGTGGACGAGAATCCAAAAGTCCGGCGCCTCGGACGCCGAGAGTCTCCGTGATTGGCCAACGCCAGGCGTCCTAGGGGCCAAAAGTCCAAGATGCCAGAAGTCTCCGTGAGTGGCCGCCTTTAGAATCGTTGACAAGTGGTTTGTTGATTTTCGTTGCGGCCGGATGAGCACAAGGTATCAACGAGTTTATCATTTGGTTGGTTCCCAGATAGTCGTTATAAAGATACTTAAAATTCTCGTTTCTTTTGCCTGACTTCGCGTTTTCACGCCACCTACAATAATTGTGCGTCTTTCGTCTTTGTTCATTTCTTAGACTCCGGAGCATCGATTTTTCAGCACTTCAGTCAAAATGTTCCTCTATTCCAGAGTCCTATTCTTAGCTGCCATTACTTATGGCTCTTGGTTAGCTGACCTGAGCGCTTCCTGTTCCTTCTAGTACCCCAAAACCGCGTATCCGGGTAGTAAACTTGATTTCTTACTTTCACGCCAGTCAAGATGGTTCCTTGCTTTTACTCCACCCCGCAAAAGGGTTAGACGACCTTGGCATGGAGTTTTCAATTCATATTTCATCTCCGCGCACTCTCGCTGTCTTTATACAGCGAAGTAATGTGCCAGCAAAACAAGCCTTATAGATCAAGACTTACTGACTTTATTAACATCTTATTCCCATGTTTTTATTCACTTGCTTTCTTGTTTGTGTGTGTGCGTGTTTGTCCAGAACAAATCTTGCAATCGATTTTTAACTAACTTCCCGACTAGCTAGACATTTGAAACTTTTAGAATAGCTCAGAACACGATGATAATGCATTTTTTAAATACTTTTAGCCCTCTTTAAGCAGAATTAAATTAATTTTCAGTTATTTTCAGTTAATTTTGTACAAATCTTGTGTTACGTAACTTTGTTGTATGGGGTAAATTAAATCTAATTAATAATTACTAATTAATAATTAGGATAACTCTTTGCTATCTTTAATATCAATTTACAATTAATACTACGTTTCAATTAAATTTACTTCAATAATAGCAATTGTGGTTAGTACATTTTAAGCGGATGGTAAAAAGTTGCGTTGTGTTTTTTTTATTAAATGCAATTACCCATAATAATAATATTAAAGTTTACCCTAGGTTCGAATTACTGTTGCATCACTGTGGTGATTATAAGCCAAAAAGAAAAATGCAATTAAATAAAAAAAATTAACTCTCTATCATTGGAGTACACCCAAAAATAAATTCACTCTCCTAAAAGAAAAAGCTTCAAAAATTCAACTCTGCTGAAATAAAAAAACCTAAAGCTAAAAATTAGAAAATTAACTCAAAAGCAAAGACCGATATGACGCAACGTTACAGACTAAAAATAACAATTTTATTACACTGAAGACTAGTCAAGTTCTACAATAACTCTACACCAATCAACAATTACAAGAGTAATGTTGATTGGTGTAATTAACAATTACAAGATATAAAGTAATAGCGCCTTCATAACATTAATATTTTTTTTTACAATTTCAGAGAAGTCGCAATAAAATCAATTACTAAAAATATGGTGGGTGGGGATTAATGAAAAGTGATAAAATAAAAATCAAAAGGAAAAACTAAAGAAAAATTCAATAAACAAAAAAAGGAAATTAAAATCATATTACCAAATTAAATGCTGCAGCACTCTAACAAAAAAAAAGTATAATTTTACGAAGTCTTGAGGGGAGCCTTAACGCCATTTTCTAAAGCGTGCATGACGCCAAGACATGAACGCCGCCGGGCCTTTCCGCTCAGCCATCTCTCTCCATCATGGGTCTAGGGTCAGCTCCCAGCTTCTTGCTCGCCTCTCTCCTCTGTCATTTTTTCGCACCCTCCGTCCCCGAGTCGACGTTACGTTTTTTCACTTTGGACTCCGCGAGGAAGTAAGAAGTTCCAACGCGCGCCGTCAATCTCGGACGAGGAAAACGTTGAAATTCTGCAATGGCCGAAGAAATCTTTTCTTCGACTCATCGTTGATTTTTTTCATCTTCTATTTCACATAATCATTGTTGGTTACTTATTTCCTCCTTGAAAACGCCGCCATCTACGAATCACTGTATTCAACCACGGAGGGAGCGTGGGCTATATGCTGCTAGGCTCATCAACATTCCAACGTCCCGTTCCAACGTTCGGGGAAAGTGTCCACGACCATGTCTCGGTTTACAATCAACTGACAAAAAGGGGGATTATCTCAAAAGGAAGGACTTACTTTAAAAGAAAAAGACACACTTTAATATTGCATTCATTCATTAAATAAAAACCCAAAAATTCACCAGCCAGATATACGTACCAGTCACCTCACTAATATTTCAAAATAAGGCTTATTAATTTATCAAATTTTTAACAATAAGGTATGACATGTGATGATCTTCAATTTGATTCTTCATAATGTCAAAACAATTCGAGAAACTTGCGCACACTTCTCCAAATGCGATGGCATTAATCAAATCAATGAATATTTGATCACCACAAGTTTAACCATCAAATACATTTAGCAGAGGCTTAATAAAATTATTTATACAAAGCATAACCGTTACTAAAATTTAATTGTTTACTATTCTATTAATTATTCGAATTTACTGTATTTTATCATCATCACACTTGCAATCGATTTTTAAGTAACTTCCCGACTAGATAGAGATTTGAAACTTTTAGAATAGCTCGGAACACGATGGCAATGCATTTTTTAAATACTTTTAGCCATCTTTAAGCAGAATTAAATTAATTTTCAGTTATTTTCAGTTAATTTTGTTTTGTAGACTGGTGCAGCCATCTATTGACCAGAACGGGAACGAAAAGTTATATCCAATTAACTTCATTTTCTTTCAAGTTGATGGGATAATTCATCAAAAATTTTTTAAAAAGTATTTATTAATACATAGAATTGTCAAGTTTATATGATTCAACAGAAAATTTAAAAACATGGTATATAAAAAGTTTATTTTATCTTGTAATTATTTATATTTTATAACGAATACAAAATATTACACACGATCATCTTAAAATGCTCGTTTCCTAGTCAACAACTCGTTCCTCTTCTTTGGGTTCCATTCATCCCTCACCGGAAGGCGTGAGGCGGCGACCTTTACACGAGTACCCGGGGGAAATTATTGGAACCGAAAACCCGGTACCAATCGTTTAAGAACCGGGTATTCGAAAGTAGTAAGTTTTAGGTTTAAAAACCAACATTTTAATGGGTATAAACACTTTTACCATGCTTCACAATTTATCTCCGCCTAGATCAGTGTTTCCCAACTTTTTATTGAGTCACGACCCCCTTCAAAGGTTTCCAAGCATCCTGCGACACCCCCCCCCCTTCCAAACTTCCATGTTTTTGTTAAAAACATCCTTTAAGACAGCGGTTCTAAACCTCGGGGGGGGGGGGGGTAGAAGAATTTCAAGGGAGGCGTGAGTTTTAAAAAAAATAAAATAAAAAGTCAAACTAACTGTCAAAAAGTTGTCGAGGACAAACAGTGCCAGCCCTCTCATTAATGTTGTGAAAGTGACTGGTATTACATGCCAACCTCACCTAGATCCTCGTACGAAATTACCTCACCTAGATTACCGTAATTTCGCAAGTAATCGCCGCACCCACCGTAAGCGCCGCAGGGACTGATATTTTCTTTTAAAAAAACGAAATAGGGGTAAACGCCGCACATAAACTTTTCTTAGTTACCGTACCGCAACCAAGTACTGAGACACCAGCAGAAATTTTAGGTTATTTCTGTAATAAACTAATACTTTTAAATGTAATAAATTCAATATAGTGCTTATTTTAAAGAGTTCTCTTATTAAATTACACTTTAATACTTTAGAAGCTTTTATAGAAGCGCCGAATGACACCCCATACCCTATAATTGGTGTAGACAGTCATTTTGGACCCCTAAGATTTGCTTTATCTAAAACTGTTTTTTTGTAATGAAATGTCACGTATCACTACACGTTTACCGTAGTACAACGCAATAAAGGAATAAAACCTAAAAGGGAACACAAACACATTTTTATTTCACAGAAACACAAGATAAAATATTAAAAAGTAAAACATAAACTTAATCATCCAATATCAAAATTGGTAAAATACATAAAGCATACAAGTATGAATAAAAGTAATAAAGACTTTAGGTAATACTAATAACGACCAAAAGGAAAATATAAGATACACAGGTAAGATTTACCGATCAATCTAAACCTTCAAAGTTCTCATCTTTCATATCGGAATTAAAATGAGACAAAATTTTTGCATCAATTTTCGTCCCTGTGTAGTCGTCTGGTTCTTTCTCGTTGGAAGAATTGTCGCTGGCATTGGGAACAATTATTTCTGCCTTTCTGAAACTGGACATTGTCTTACTGGAGACACCTTTCCATGCTTGAGAGACACACTTCGTGACTTCTACGAAAGTTCCCTTTCACATAGTTCCGCGTTTTGTGTAGGAATGTAGACCTTCAACCATCCACTCATTACGATTCCCAGAGACTTCGCATTCGGTATTTGAATGCTTTGTTTACAGCCAAATTCAGTGGTTGAATTAATTTTGCAAAACCTCTGAGAATTATCGCTAAATTTTCAGACACAGTATTCATGGAACTTTAATAGGCTCTCACAAGTGGACTTTCAACGAGTCCATTATAAGTAGCCCTTTTGGATTGAAAAAAGTCCCTTTCCTTTTCCGCCAGACCTCGTTCAACTAATCTTGCATTACTGTTTTATTCATCCATCCTTTCTCGTTCGCGCGGATCATAACGTCATTAGGAAATTCTATTTTGGGGAGAGTTTTCTTTAAAACCCAACAGAGGTTTCAGGTTTTCACCGCTTGCTGTGCAAGACAAGACAAGAATGTGACGTTTTCTCGTGACCGGTAGTAACAATACTCATTGTAGTTTCGCCAAACTTGGCGCAACTACAATGAGTAGTGCGGTGATAAACGTTCGTTCAAGTAAAGAGTGAGGCCCAATTTTAGTAGAAAAGAGCAAGCTAAAAAATATTTTAAAATCCGAAATCGGCGTAAACGCCGCACCGGCGTAAGTGCCGCTCCCAACAATTTTTGAACTTTTTTACGTATGCGCCGCTGCGCTTACGTGCGAAATTACGGTATGTAGAAAAATAAATACTTTTCCAAAAGAAAAAAAAAGCAGTCATTTTCATCATTTTTGCATGGTCTTATCAAACGACCCCCGTGTGCGCGCGTGTGTGTGTGTGTGTGTGTGTGTGTGTGTGTACGTACGTATATATATTTAAATAAATATACACACGCACAAACATAAATTCGGGACAATTCTACGCCATCCTATTCTGTTTTATCCCGTCTGGGTTCGCCTTGCGGCATTTGAGATCTGTTCCCTACAGGCAGGGACTTAATCTCGGATGGCCTCGATGCTATGTCGCACCCTGTGTGGTGAATTGAAGTCTCTTTGTCTCCCATCAAAAGAGGCTATTCGTCGGAAAAAGAATTTCAAAGGTCAGAATTAAAACATTATTAGAAAAGGGATAATTACAAGATAAAAAGAACTTTCTACACACCATGTTTTTAAATTTTCTGTTGAATCATATAAACTTGACAATTCTATGTATTAATAGATAATTTTTTAAATTTTTTTGATGAATTATCCCATCAACTTGAAAGAAAATGAAGTTAATTGGAAGTTAACTTGCGTTTAACTTTTCGTTCCCGTCCCGGCCGACAGATGGCTGCACCAGTCTACAAAACAATATTAGCTATTCTAAAAGTTTCAAATGTCTAGCTAGTCGGGAAGTTAGTTGAAAATCGATTGCAAGATTTGTACTGAACAAACAAACAAACAAACAAGAAAGCGAGTTAATAAAAACATGGTAAAAAATGCAAAATTATTGGTGGTTGTCTTTACTTTATGACAACCACCCGTAACAAGCCCGAGTCAATTAGTGAACTCTACTAGAAGTTATAACAACTTCAGAATAACATCAAATCCGCGAATAAAATGTGTGCCTCGACATACCAAAAGAAGCTGACAATTTTTTACTTATTATTTATTTTATTTAAATTTTTTTTTAAAGTTTTTGTTGAAGGCGAGGCACTTTGTCGTGAGACTTTCGCCCTTTGTTATTCACCGCGATTTACTGGCTACTTTTTATGGGAGCAACCTATGGGTGAGTCACCATTGATCCCTATGAGGGGGATGACACGGAAACGACAAAGCTTTATTCGGAACTAGCCGGGCTTCACCCGGCTAGGCTCGGGCTTCGCCTAGCTACGCTCAAGCCATCCGTGTAACATATTTATGTACTTCGGGCCCCACAAAAGAAAAAAAAGCCTACAAATGTATTAAATTCAAGTGAATAAATTCCTTTCAATTTTCATTCCCGTCGCTGCCGACAGATGGCAGCACCATTGCACCAGACGATTTGGTTTCTCAGCAGTGAGTGATTTTAGAATGAAAATATCTCTAAAACTATTGAATTAACAGAATAAGTGTACGCAGAAAAAATTATCAGTTTTCGAAGCTCTTTCCAAATATGTAACATTTATGCACTTTCATGAGAAAAAAATTACACCGTTTCCTGTATATTTGTCGGCCATTTTTTTTTCGAGGATCGGTGCCAGCCAGGATGAGTTTCGGTCACGTGATCTCTCGACTTCCACTTGTCTCTTTATTAGTATAGATTTGAACCCAAGGTCAATGCGTGGCAGCTCCGAACGCAAACCACAACACCATGTGGAAAGCAGCTGAACGTCCAATAAGGAAATGCGTAAAAGAGCTGCATAATTTAGAAAAATCAACACAGCCTGTAGGCAAAAGCCAAACAAGAAATTTTTGGGCATTGTTTTTGGAGCCTTCAGTAAAAATACTCTTTCCTCTCCCCCTCCCTACCTCTGTTTAAAAACACACAAAACCACTTCCAGCCTTCACATAACCCTCTAACGGTTTGAAATGCAGTTTTTTTAAATTATTTCTATCTTTAAGTTTTAAAAACCATTCGCTCCGAATTATTTTATCATCTAGTTCAGGGATTCCCAACGGGGTCCAGATGGATCCCTTCGGGGTTTAAAAAGGGTCTATACTAGAGTTTTCGATTTTGAGCAATTTTTTTTAAAAACCGAGTTTCGGGTTTGACGGATTTTTTTTTAAATTTAAAACCCGGGTTTTCCCGGGTTTACTTGGTTGGTTCCAGGTGGTCAATAGCAAAGAACTAAAATAATAAATAGTTTTATCAGAAGCATTTAATTTATTTCAGAATTTCAAATATAAAAAATAACAGTAAATAAATTTAATATTAATGAACATATACATATATGTATAACATAAATAAAAGTGGTACAAATATCTCATTTTATATAAAACTGCCTTAAACCATCTGAAGGCGGGTCGAGATCCAACTTAATCCACAAAATGTCGAAAGTGGTCTAGTAAATTTTAAATAAAACAGTTCAAACTTAAATGAAGAATCCGGAGTGGGAGAGCTTAAAAATACACTGATTTATTTTCAACTAAATTCTAAGAGCAGCGTGTTGGTCATCATCAGGTGAGAGTCGAAAGTCCGAGTGACAAACTCTAGGACGTTACAAAGTTTCTTCTCTCGCGCGCAAAGCGCCCTCTATATGGGTGGGTCCAAACATTCCACCCCCGCGATGGACAGTGGTTCATAAATCTAGTACTACAATGGAATCCTTACAATGAAGTATAACATTAGTATGCATGAAAAATTAAAAATATATAAAATAAAGAACTGGAACAATATACTAAATATTAAACAACACATTATCACTCATTACGGAGTAAATAGATGAAATAAAACTGATGTATATGCATATTAAACAAACTTAAATTTCAAATAAAGGTTAAATATGAAAAAATGAATAATCATGATTTTGTCAAGAAAAAGGTAATATGGAGAGTTTATGAATAGGTTTCTTTAGTTCGCCATTAGCAGTTTTCAATCGTACTACTCGTACATTGCCGTCTTTACCAGGATACAGCTCCAGAGTCCTTGCAAGAGACCATTTCAATGGTGGTAGATTATCGTCTTTGATCAGCACAAGATCTCCAACAGCTAAATTTACTTTCTTAGTGGACCACTTTGTGCGCTGCTGTAACTAAGTGAGATAGTCTGATGACCACCTTTTCCAAAAACTTTGGAAAATTTGTTGAGTCAGCTTCCATCGTTCGGGTAGCATTAATTTTGTGGAAGTCAAGTCTGGTTCATGAATTGAGTTCATCGAGGTCCCAATGATGAAATGTCCAGGAGTTAATGCCATTAAATCATGAGGGTCATTTGATACAGGAACTAGAGGTCTTGAGTTTAAGCATACTTCGATTTGCGTTATCAAAGTGAAGAATTCTTCAAAGGTAAGAATTTGTGATCCAACAGTTCTTTTCAGATGGTTTTTCATTTGTTTAATTCCGTCGTCCCACAGACTTCCGAAGTGAGGTGCAGAGGGTGGATTAAAGTTCCATTTAATATTCTCTTCTGCAATGTAGGCATGAAACTTTTCATCAGCCAAAACTTATGATAGCTTTTTTTAAATTCCTTATCAGCTCCTACAAAATTTGTTCCTCTGTCAGAAAATAGTTCCAGAGGCTTGCCACGACGAGCTATAAATCTTTTCAGCGAGGCTAAGAAGGCTTCTGAAGATAAATCGCTAACTACTTCCTAGTGATCAGTATTTGTAGACATACATGTGTAAAGGCAAACATAAATTTTATAAGGTCTAATACCTCGTCCCTTACGAGTCTTGATCATGAATGGACCGGCGAAGTCCAGTCCGACGTGTGAAAAAATCTTGTTGGGCTTCACTCGAGCAGGAGGTAAATCTCCCATGATTTGCGTCGTTAAATTTGCCCTGTTTCTGAAACACTTCATGCATTTCCAAACAATTCTTCTAACAACTTCGCGGATGTTAACAATCCAAAGTTTTTGTCTTATCGAAGAAATAGTCAGCTGTATTCCACTGTGCAAATATTTTTCGTGGTAATGTTTAATAATTGATTCCGTCACGTGATGTTTTTTGGGAAGTATAATTTGATGTTTTTTATCGTCTGAAATATTTGCATTCCTGAGTGTTCCCCCAACCCGAAATAAATCTTTATCATCAAGAAATGGATTTAAGTTAGCTATTTTGTTGTTCGGACTTAATACCTTGTCTTTTTTTCAAATTCCGAATTTCATCCTTAAGCTCTAAATTTTGCACAATTTTCACTGTGACATCGGCTGCATCATTTAGTTCCTTACTTGTCAAGAAACCTGTTGTTTTTACTGATGGGAATTTACAGTTTTGCAAAAATCGAAAAATCCAAGCTACAACGCGATTTAGTTTAATCCTTGATGAAAATTTAGTTAATATTTCTGGTTCATGATGGTCATCTGTGACAGTGCATATCACAGCCTTTCTTCTTTCTGGAATAGTTTCCTCCTCCAAAAGAGGAGTTTCTTGTTCGGATGGCATTTCTTCGGTTGCCAAGTTAGAGCCGTTCCACCATAACACATTCCCTTTTAGTTCATGAGCAGATCATCCTCGAGACAAAACATCTGCAGGATTCTCGGATCCTTTACAATGTTTCCAAGCAAAAGGTTCGATAATGTCTCGAATTTCCTTCACTCGATTCGCAACGAATGGCTTCCAAACATCGGCAGATCCCTTTATCCAATGTAGGACTATTTGCGAATCGCTAAAACACTTGATGTTATATTAGGGATTTGAAATAAAGTTTTCACGTGACGGGCTATTCCCGCGGCAACAACTGCACCTAATTGTTCCAACCGTGGCAACGTGATTTTCTTGAGGGGTGCCACTCTACTCTTGGCCATGACGAATGAAGTGGAGCGGCTCGCAGGGTCTCGAAAATAGGCCACAGATCTATATGCCTTTAGGCTAGCGTCGGAAAATACCAAGAGCTCAATTTTGTCCAGATTTACTTTATGTTCAAAATATCTTCTAGAAATATTCAAATTTTCTAATTCATTAATCTCTTCGAACCATTTTAGAAATCTTTCCGATAAATTTTGTGGTAACTGTTCCTCCCAGTCAATGGATTGTTGCCACATTTCTTGCAATAAGCATTTAACTCGCATTACGAAGGGCGAGATGTAACCAACAGGATCGTAAATCTTTGGTAATAATTTAGGATTTAAATTGGGGCCAGGTAATAACAATTCATTTAGTGATTTTGAATTTTTTCCTTTGGACGAAACATCAAAGACTATTTTTACGAGCGTAGTAATTTTATCTGGTCGGATAACGGCTCTATGTGGCAGAAAATATCCGAAAACGAAATTTTCGTTTTTATCTTCCTGAACTATCCTATTTTCCCTTCTTGTTTAATAATACTCTGGTATTCCTGACAAATCTCCTTATCCTTACTTAACTTATCCTTTAAAATATCAAAACGTCTTTTATCTGTTGCGAAATTACTGTTTAGTTCTAATTTATCTAATTTATCATCTTCAAACAAAAGTTTAGTTTCATATCTTCCATCAACAAATTTTAAGTTATCATTAAAATATTGTAATGCGTCTAAGTCTCTTTGAGAAAAACATTCATTTTGATATTCCGAGCGATTGTAGCTTCCAAACGGAACTGATGTCAAAATTTTCTTTTTGTACGGACGTGAAAAGGGAATGCAGTTTGGCGTCTTTCCCAGCTGAGTAATTTAATTTACCCATTAACGCATAACTGAATATTGTTGACACTGCGTATAGATATTTATTTATTTTTTGAATGCTTATCGGCTTTGTATGCACTTCGTAGTAAACGTCCGCCCCTAATAAAATACAAATAGGCGACATAAGCGACTTGTTTTCGCCTCCGAAATCTGAAATCAGCAACTGTTTGTTTATTCCCAGTTCAATTAATTGCTGAGTAGAGAGAGATTTAACACTTGCTTGAGTTATGAGATCTGTCGCGATTACTTCCGCTTTCACGAATAGTTCAGGGTCAAAGCGGCTTGTGAGTTTCACATGATATACTTCAAATGATTGCTGCGCTGGCTTTTTCGCCCCAAAAGAATATATACTCAATTTTTCTTTACGAATAAGAGGAAGTTTCAACTCCCGTGCTAGCGATTTAGTTATAAAACTTCTTTCACTTCCGGAGTCCAGGAAGATTCTAACCCTTTTAGATTTTATTTCAGATTCTGCAATAGCACAAAAAGTTTTTAAAATAACACTTTGATTAATTTCAACCGAATTGCACTGAGATATTAAACTTACAGTTTGAGTACCGGGGTTCGCGCATTTGGGTACTTCAGGGGGCTTGGCATTTGAAATTTCAGGAGTTTCGGTTCTAGTTCTGGCGTTACAAAACAATTTACTGTGCTGAAAACTATTACAAATAGCACATGGAGGTATTTTTGCTTTACAATCGGAGGTAAGATGTGATTTCAAGTAACATCTATAGCAACAACCTCGTTTCTTTAGAATTTGTCGTTTTTGTATATCAGAAACGACTTTACAAATGGGATTTATGTTCGTTTGACCAACAAAAACGCAGTAAAGTTTGGTCATGGTGTTCAATGCTTGTGCAGATTTAAATATCTTTTTAGTACGAAAGTTTCTGTTTGGATTTATGCTACTATATACAGGTTATGCTACTATATACAGGTACTATATTTATATACAGGTTCAGGATTCATATTACAGTTCGAGTTCATTAGCATCACGGTTTCCCTGAACTGCACTTCTGTTTTCAAAACTGGATAAGTTCAGATATATCAATTTCTTCCCGATTTTTGCATTGTCTGCTAAACTCTATCGCTATATCATTGGGGAGAAGTTTTAATAAAATTGGATACAATAAATGACCATAGGAGCCAGATGCAACTCCTAACGACTCCAAACTTCTTATTTGGATTTCAAGCTCATCGAAAAATTTTCGGGATTCTTTTATGTTGGAGGAATTTCGCAAGAGCTATAAATTTAACAATTTATTCATTAATGAATTAATGACTATGTCTCTTCTTCCAAATCGAGATTCTAGTAATTTTACTGCAGAATCATAATTTTCATTTGTTAAAGAAAATCCTCTAAAACATTTTAAGGCAGTTCCACCGAGAAACGTTTTTAAATAGTTAAACTTATCTATTTTCGATAATTTCGTGTTATTGTGGATTGCACTTTCGAATTGTTGCCAAAATTCGAGCCAATGGCTTGAGTCACCGAAAAATTTGTCTATAGGAAGCTTAGGCAACTTAACGACATTTGAATCAAAATTCTGAGAATTTCCCAATACATCGCTATTCATCGGATCGATATTATTGTTTATACCCGATGTATTAACTTCATTCGAAGCAATTTCTTTATTCGATATTTCACTTAATTTGTTTTTTAGCTTTCTTTTAAAGGCAATAATTTTAATGTTATATTCATCACAAGGAAGTATTTCTGTTTCGATTTCTTTAACAGTCAAATATTGTTCAATTTCTTTATCAATACTCTTCAATTCTTTTGATTTTTCCTCTAATTCATCATACAAGGTTTCGATATCAGTTCTATCAATATCTTCTGCTAATTTAGCAGGAATAGAATTTAATAGTCTAGTTGTTAAGTTCCTCAAAACGGAACGCTTCTTCTTAATTATTTCTAACTTTTCAGCCATTTCGAGTAAATTAGAAACTTCAATAGATCGTCAAAGAATATTTAAATATATCTCACCTGAATCATCTAAAGGTCTTCTATCCCGGATTTCGGCACCAATGAAGGCGGGTCGAGAACCAACTTAATCCACAAAAGGTCGAAAGTGGTCGAGAAAATTTTAAAACTGTTAACCTTAAAGGTCGTGATCCGACAAATCATTATCTTGTAGAAGTAATTATAACTGTAGAACCAACTCTTATTTACATCTGGTTTATTGACACATTAAAATCTTGGTTAAATAAATCATTTACAAAGTTTCGTTCCGAAGAACGTTAATCCTCTCGTGAGAGCCAGGCTCATTATTCAAAGTCCGTCCGAGACCCTGTCTCTCCGTACGTGTGTCGACCCTTCAACAGTCCAAGTCTATTCTTCTCTCTCTCTTTCTCGAACAACAACTGGCCTTTTCCATCCGCGCTACGAAGACCACCTATCGTGAATTTAATTGTCCACGGCTACTACCTTGGAAGTGCTGTGTTTCCCTAATCATTCTAAATGACCTGAAACCTCACTATTGTCGAGGGTTTCCAAAGGTGTATATCTTTCGACACCTGTTTGCGTTTATTTTGGTGCTTATTGAAGACGCTATTACTCACCTTCATCAATTCTACTTAAGAATGGGAGACGAGAGTCTGACAAAAACAGTTCAAACTTAAATGAAGAATCCGGAGTGGGAGAGCTTAAAAATACACTGATTTATTTACATTTATTTATAACTAAATCTAAGAGCAGCTTGTTGCTCGTTATCAGGTGAGAGTCAAAAGTCCGAGTGACAAACTCTAGGAAGTTTCTTCTCTCGAGCGCAAAGCGCCCTCTATATGGGTGGGTCCAAACAATATTGTTTTGCTACGCAATAGAAAGCAGCGAGAACACAACACAACGAGAGATATAACTAGGCTAAACTCACACAAACACAAAACACAGAAAGCAGGCATGGTCGTGTATCTGAAGTATGGCGCAATTCACACGGCATAACGCACGTGCTGCTGGGAATCCCCAACTCATAAACTTGAGTGAAATAGAGCTATGGCGTACGACGCCGCCAATATATCTCCGTCTCATTGCAGTGGCATAGTTACCATAACTGGCGCCTGGGGAACGATACCTTTTTGGCGCCTCCCCCCATGGTCTTGGGGACCAAATGGTCTAATAGTCTTGGGGACCATTTGGCGCCCCTCTGCGAGAGGCGACCGGGGTGTGATAGACTCCCTTGCCCCCCCCCCCCCCTCGCTACGCCACTATCTCATTGTATTTTTTATTCATTTGTTTGCGAGCCGTACCGAGTCCGACTTGTTAAATTCGGTTTTGGTTCCAAATTAAGGAATATAATTAGTATTCTACTGTATTAGACAAATAACTAATTCCCCGGATTTACATTAAAAATTCCCCGGGTTTCGGGTTCGTAAAATCTTTGAAAAACCTGGGTTTTCGGGTTCGGGGAAACTCAGGTCAAAAAACCCTTGTCTATACTAAAAAGGGTCTATGGAAGTTTAAAAAGGGTCTATAGTATTCCAGGGGTCTATTGGAGGTCGATGGTAAATATTTCTGTTTTAAAATTTAATTTTTTAGGAATGTAATTATTAGATAATAATATCCGTTTTAATATGTATAATCACAGATTTGCATAGGCTGGAATGATCACGCATCTAAAGTCGAATGTCATGAAGCTTTGTGTCGAATGCCGCCGACGGCTTTTATTTGTGTACCAACACTAGGCAGAACTGGGGAAATCCACTGGACCTTAAGGGGGGAGATAACCTTAAAACCTTCAAAAAACTCAAATTTTTTATTATGATTTACTTTAAAAGAATGAAAAGTAAGTCATCTTTAAAAAATTGATGTCGATACTACAATATTAGAACCGCTTTTATGGCCAAATGTATAAAGTTAATAGCAAAGTAATTTATGGAAACTTTAAACGTTATTTCTAAAAACTGTTTTTTCAAACTTGCGTGCACTATTTCTTCAAGACTAATGGTCAGAAATTGCTAAAATTTTGTATACATGTGCATCTAAATCTAATATGTTTATACAGTTTCTACCTAAATTTAGGTAAGTACATATTACTAATTTTTTTACAGCAATTTTTTGTGAAAAAAAATTATGACATTTCATGTACATTAGAATACATTTGCCTGAAAAAATTTTTTTATGTGAAATATGGTAATTATTTTAGGTGTAGATTAAAGTATAGCCTATGGATAGAATATACATAAATAATTAATATATATCTCTTATAGTTTTTTTAAAAAAATCTGCGTAATGCATTGACCTAAGATTTATTTTTCATATAACATTAATTTTTTTTTTAGATATAATAATTTCTAATAATATTCCAACAATTCTGCTTTTGTTTTCTAATAGATAAAGCTTTGTACAATTCACCCTGTTCATATTCTTAGTCAAATTGTTATCTTTAAGTGTTTTCTGTGTAATTATTAGTATTATAATTATGTTGTATGCTGTATATTATAGAGAAAAATGTGAGGGGGGTCCATGAAGAAAATCATTCTTTTAAAAGAGGTCGATGTAGGAAAAAAGTTGGGAACCCCTGATCGAGTTTGATGTTCAAAAGTGTCTGAGACAGTCCGCTTTGTACGCTTTTGAATACCAATTTAGAAGACGAAATATTCGCGATTTTTTTTTAACAGGAAAACAGGTAACGCGGAACGCCATCGCGGACTTTTAGATGTTTAATTGAAACGAAACTTATGTTAAAGTGTGAATGTTACTTCCTCTGGTATCTTTGATTTCGTGCACATTTCCTAGTCATGAAAGAGTTTTAATAGACTCAACTGAGCAAAAAATAGTTATGTATGTTTAACGAATATGAATAGATGATGCATTGTTTAATACAATCCACCACCCTTTCGTCGATTGTATGTGATGAGAGCCCATAGACCCGTCGTGAAAAAAATATCTTGTTCAACTCTAGATTCCATATCATATATGTTAACGTTAGGGTAAAGACACCTAACGTTATTACATTAAGAAGTAATAGTGTGGGTGCGCATAATGAAATAGAACATGATTTTTATGAATAAAATCACTTGTAAGAGTCAAGCAATATAGTATTTTACATAAGGTAAGTGGGCCATAAGGTAAGTGGGCCATAGTGGGGTAACTGGGCCATAGATTTGCAACTTTTTTATATACTATATTTTTAACACATTAAAATTATACTAATATGTACAATTTTCAAAAATCTATCTATTACATGTACTTTAGTAAGTCTTAGGGAGTCTGTTTAAGCTATGATACTGGTTTTTATTATAAATATATTATATATAAATATTGTATATATTTTTAAATACAGGTGGGCCAAGTTCCCCTGATAACTGGGGTAACTGGACCCATAATACAAAAATATAATAAACAAAAGAAACTGTGACTGGGTAAATAGGTCCAATGCTTGTATAGCTAGAAAGAAAAACAAATTGTACCCCCATTTAAAAATAATTTTTCAAAGCAATTAACAATGTTGCAAGATAGATTGTTGCGGACACCGGAAAAAAATAACACACAAAGTGATTGAAAAACACAATGTAATTGACTATAAACACATTTTTAAAAGTACAAACATACTTTCTAGCTTAGTTAGTAGCTGTAATGGCCTTTTCTATTGAAAAATGTAATATTAATTTGAGTTTAACAAACCCTGAGTTAGTTAATGAGTTAATAGGCGAATTAATGTGTCACTTGCAAAAAAAAGTTTTTTGCAATAACTTAACCAGTAGTAAGCTTAAGTGAAAAAGAACACAAATGAGTGACTTAACTACTTAACTTATAATACACTGAAGTGCCACTGAATTAGGGATACCTACCTAGTAACGAGTTGGGCCTCCCCTGGCCTTGATAACGGCTGCCACACGATGAGGCATAGATTCAACAAGTTTCTGGAAACGTTTCACGGAAATGGCTTGCCAAATATTGGCTAAAGCTGTCCATAATTCAGTAAGGTTCTTTGGTTCTGTGTGATGGCCTTTCACGCCTTGTTCCAAAACATCCCAAAGATGCTCAATAGGATTTAAGTCTGGGCTTCTAGGTGGCCAATTCATGACAAAGAAGTCAGAGGAATGCTCATCCAACCAGCCAGTAGCCAACCGGGACTTGTGAGAGGTACAGTTGTCTTGCTGGAAAACTCCATTACTGTGCGGATAACAGAACAGCATAAACGGATGGAGGTGATCACCCAGCAACTCTACGTACCGAATTGCATCGAGGGAGGTTGGTACACGCACCAAAGATCCCAAACTGTGCCACGAAAAAACACCCCAGACCATGATTGAGCCACCATGCCCTTGTACAGTTCCAGCCAGGCATGCAGGATCCATGGCTTCATGAGCCTGACGCCATATTCTCAGCCTCCCGTCGGCGTTAAGTAGTCGGAATCGAGACTCATCACTCCATGCTACTCGTTTCTAGTCCTCTACACTCCAGTCTCTGTGCTCTCTTGCCCAGGCAAGACGTGCAGCCCGATGGCGAGTATAGAGCAATGGTACTCTCGTAGGTCGACGGCTCCCGAAACCCATACGGTGAAGCGAGCGTTGCACAGTCCGTTTACTGACTGTACGACTGGCACCGTCATTAAACTGGGTGGTAATTTGAGCTAATGTTTGGCTTCGCTGGCTACGTACAATACGCCTGAGCCGTCTCTCACCACGCACTGTCAAGGCTAATTGTCCTTTGCAGTTTGCCCGATCGCTAGTTTTTTTTTTCCACCATCCATGTATTCTTGGTATACTCTTGACACTGTCGACCTTGAAAATCCTAGCTGTGTGACGATTTCGGAAATTGAATGGCCCATGCGTCGCGCACCTACGATTTGTCCGCGATCGAAGGCGTCTAAATCAGGCAGTTTACCCATACTGGCAATTCCAACAACTAATTCAGAACAACCACAGTACTCGCTATATATGCAGTTACCACAGTGCCCTCACTTGCGCATACATGATGCGCAGCGCTACACAATTTGCATAGGCTTTGCTATCCCTAATTCAGTGTCACTTCAGTGTAGTTAAACTTATACTCAAATATTTTCATACTCAATAATTTCTATGTAAATATGACTCAAATCTTGGGTGAGTTGTAAGAAAAAAAACAGAAAACATGTTTGAACTCTCACAAGCTTTAGAAGTATAAATTTCTCCAACAACATTCTATCTATAAAGGCCTATGTCTTGATTGACTTTATTGCAACTTATTAACATAACTTAATTAGTTCAGTTACTTAGGTTGGGTTAGTAGTGGTTAATATAAGCATAAGTGGATCAGTGTGGGGTAACTGGGTCATAACTGGGCCCAGTTACCCCAAATCACTAAATCTGATGGGGTAACTGGGTCATACCCCTCCACAGACCTTTAACTTTCAGGATAGGTTAAAACACTACAAAGAAGACTATTTTGACATTAACTGAGCTAAAAATTCTTGCATTCAATTTTTGAGAGATAAAAATAGACTTATAAAAAATTATTGAATTCACCCTTGTAGAAAGATGTTTTGTGATGACAAATACAAAAACATTAGCAGCCATAAAACATTCTTCAACCAAGCTGGAGACCAAAGGGCTGTTGTTTTGTTGACTTCTGCTTACCAGTGTTGCCACAACAGAGTGGAATTATCTCCTGATATGTAAAGGAAAAATCTGGGAGGGGATGGCCCAGTTACCCCATGGGCCCAGTTACCCCAACTTACCTTACACTGTAGAATAAAAACCCAACGCGGATATTTTCCTGTAAGTGACTTTTTAAAAACTAAATAGTGTTCAGGGATAATCTGTATTAAATTATATTTTATAAAACTCTCTTTAATGCCTGAACCATAAAAGGAACATGAATATTCAATTTCATTAAAAAGGAAAATATTTAATTATAACGCTTGATTAATATGATTGTCCAAGAGTTACACTTTTGTGTATAAATAATAATTGTGTGTAATAATTGTAGTAACTCTTATTAAGGGAAATTCATCTGAGGTAATATTAATAATACTGAACTCTCAATATAATAAGGCGTGGGTTGATGCCAGTGGCGGATTTAGAAGTTTTGACGCCCTAGACCAAATTTTTTTTTGGGACCCCTTCCCCCACCTATTCCTTTGAAGGCAATAAGAAAAGTATAAATTTTTACCATCTATGTGATAACTCAGTCATACTCAACCTTTTCTTCTCTCGGGCCACATGCATATGTTTGCTATGTTACACGAGCCCCAACGTAGTGCCCTATACCTCATAATATAATAATTAGGGATACGTAAATTTCGCATAAAAAATATCGAAATTTCGCAACAAAAATATTACAATGTATTAAACTTCGCATTTATTCGCAATATACAGTGGCTCCCAAAAGTGTTCGTACACTTACGATTTTCAGTGAAATAGGGGAAGACATTAATTAAAATGAATATTTCAGAATGGGTATTTAATAATAAGATTTATAATCTATTCTTAACAAAACTACATGAAATATTTTGAAAGCATAGTAAAACTTTATTTTTAAGAAACCAGTAATCAAAAAGTAACAAAAACTTTATCTCACAAAAGTCATCGTACACTGAAATATTTCCGGATAAATTCATAATTAAAATTATCGTCTGGCGCTTTATTTTTATTTTTGAATTGTGGTGGCATTTAAAATATCCTTTGGCTTTAAATTTTGATTGCCTACTCCGTAATATTCTATTTATTATTTAAAAATGGCTCGTAGTCGTAAAGAAACAACAAACAGCATTTGAAAATTGATTATTTTTCATCATAGTAGTGATAAATCAATTCAGAATACTACTGAATTATTTAATTTATCCCATTATATTGTGCAGTATGTGATAAAACGCTTTAAAGAAGAAAATCGGATCGAAGAAAATGTAAGAAAAGGCCGTCCGGCAAAGTTAACAAAACGTGATCAGAGATTTATAATTAGAAAATTTGTGAAAATTCCATGTTTGAGTGCTGCAAAAGTTTCTGCAGAATTTAATGAAACGTTTTCTACTTCAATTTCACCTGAAACTGTTCGACGAGTTCTCAGAGCAGCTCGATTACATGGGCGTTTGTTACAAATTGTTATAATAGATGGCGCTCTGTGTCCTTTATAAAAGGAATAAAAAGAAGAATGTACATCGCACTCGTTCACAAATAGTTAACGCGGGTTGGTATTTCAGAAATACTTGTATTTACAGGGAGTTAGGAATACCTACTATTCGAAATTATCTAAAAAACCAAGCTATTAACTTTCACAATTCTACTGACAGTGAACTCTTAATTAATCGTGCAGATTATGATCACGCAGACTCCACTAACAGGAAAAGGCCTCGTGCCACCCTGAGTCTTTCGTACTACGTATATTTAACAAATTACAAACCTCCAAACGATTAGCCACGAAATTGTTACGGTTTATGATTGGTTTAAAATATGTCAATACGAGTAACACTGATGCTTACGTACTCTATGTGGACAGGCCCTTAGTCTAGGTCTAGGGGCATACGGAAATTTCGCTGGGGAAAATAGCATCTTCGTGGCGTATATTTGTAAAATGTACCGATGAGCATCATTGTCGACTAAGGATATAGGTCACGATGGCACCATTTTCGTATGCCCCAAAACTAGTACCCTTAATTTACGATATAATCAAGTAATATTAATTTTCCTGAAACTACCATCAAGGAATTTTATAAAACATGCAGGATGATTATTCGTCGCTAAGACATCTTTTAAATTTTAATACCTATTTGCTGTTTCCAATCAGAACAAATAATCAAGAGGGGCTTGCAATATGCTTATCAAGTTGAGGATCAATTTCCCGATGTCTGGATTTTACCTTCGTCCTTGGACTGACAACCAACGTTTGAGGAGGCATAGCCCCTTTTCCTTGCAAAAATGCTAGGTCTGCCTTCTACTGATGTGAAACCCCACTCTTTAAATCATCTGGGCGTCGGTTTGGGACTTGGTGGGATTCATTTCCATGAAGATCTCTTATGTGGTGTACTTCAATCCAGCACCTCTCTAATTGGACTATTATTGGGGACCAGACTAGCCTGGACATCTTAGATCTTCTTGACCGGCTTTTTCTGGGCACACTATGCATTTTCAGTGGATCCCTTCCCATGTTGGGATTGACGGTAATGAAAGGGCCGACTTTTATTTTTAGTCAGGACTGCTGTTGAGGAGTGCGTGAGCCCTTGTGGGGCTCTTACTTTTAGCTAGATTTACTCCCTTAAGAAGACAGAACTAAACCATCTTTGGAGAACTCCTCCTTACCACCCATGGTACTTTGGAAGAAGTCCGGGTGGGTCTTTCCAGCTCAAACCTAGAAAATAACAGCCTTCTCGCGCTTCATGAGTGGCGATATTATAGCACTCACTTTTCGGCAGGGTCAGAAGACCTTCCCGGAGGCATATTATGAAAGACTCACGGTTTGGGCACTCAATTTCCGGTTTGACGAAAGCATCAGTTTCGCCATCTGTTGACATATATAGGAATCTTTTTATTATAAGTTTTTTTTTTTTACTTCTACGCAATTTGGTATGTTTTAAAATCTGAATTACATATATAACACAGGATTTAAAGAGATTTTAACAAAATAAATAAATGAATAAATTGAAATAAGTATATTATTGAATTTTAAATTTACTTTCTTCAAATATCCACAATAATTTTAATTTTTAAAATTTTAATGTAATTAGAAAATAAATGTATTTAATAAGCTTTAATTAAAAAAATTAAGTTGCATAAATTAAAAAATTTAAAGTTTGAAATTCCATTAATATAAATTTATTTTAACATATAACTTCAAATTAATCAAATTTTTAAAATATAAAAATTTATTTTAATTTGGTTACATTTTTATGCTAAATTATTGAAGAAATGAGGGAATGATGCTGAGTATGAAGGAATGACAAATCTTTTGATCTTTCTTTGCTGTAGATTTTTCAATTCCTACTATTAGTTCACACTCTCTCTATATATATCTTGTTCAAATTTTCAATCGCTAATAAAAGTACTTTTTATTCATCCACTCAAGTTCAAATACATTTTTTTAAACTTGTAGTGGATGACACTTGATGTTAATACAGTTTTCACTTTCTTGCTTTCAGTGCAAGATTTTCAAATGCTCTTATTTTCAATTAAATTCTGAAAATAAAACAAAAACAAGTAATATATAAAAAAAAATTTTTAAAGTCAATTCCTACTTAGGTCAACAAAGAAAAAATTTGAGTGTGAACTAATAGTAGGAATTGAAAAAAAAGATTGCCTGCCAGAACCTTGCCTACTGTGCGAGATTAGGAGGGGCGGAAAGAGAGAGAAAAAGTTCGTCAGGTTGGGGATTCGATCTTGCAACCTACAGGACGGGAGAAATCCGCGATACAACAGTGCTACCGTTTACACAGTAACAAGAGGGAAATTACTATTCAAGAGCAAGAGACGCTCTAGGTCTAAAACTAAAATTGATTAATTAAATTTAATTAATGAATTAATATTTGAAAAACTGTATTAACATCAAGTGTTATCCACTACAAGTTTAAAAAAATGTATTTGAACTTGAGTGCATGAATAAAAAGTACTTTTATTAGCGATTGAAAATTTGAACAAGATATATATAGAGAGAGTGTGAACTAATACAGTGGACGCTCGTTAATTCGAACTCAAAGGTTCTCGAAAAAAAGTTCGAATTATCCGAAGTTCGAATTATCCGATGTTAAGAGAAAATATATAACTTTAAATGTGTATCACTGAAGAAGAAAAATCTCCTAGTATGTATAACCCCGGAAAATATATTATACTATGTTATCTAAAATTAACATATTAAAAAGCAATACAGACTTGCCTTAATCATAAAATGAAGCAGAAGATATGCAGTAGAAAGTAAACTTCAATTAAAAATACGAATTACACTTTGGGGAAAAACTGTAAAGTGGATGTTTGGTTTTGTTTATGATGCCTACATTGTTCAGCCAACTTCTCGATTTGAAGTAAACATTTCAATTCATTTTCAGAGGAAGGTTCCATCTGAATAAATGCTTTCAGAGTTTTAATAGAGTCCATTATGGCTTTGTCCATTATGGTCGCATTAAAAATATCTTTCGGCAGGTAAGTAGAGAAAATCCCTGGCAGTTTCCTACCGAAATTTGTGCATACGTCTTCGTTTACATCAGAGCTTTGGCCAAATACAGTTTGATAAGAAATATTGGGCCTTGACTTAAATCGAGAAAGCCATCCATCACTGCATTTAAAATCTTCAATACCCATTCGACTTGCCGATTCATCAGCCTTCCTAAGCACTCGGGATCCATTTATCGGAAAATTTCGAGATCTAACATCCTGGAACCATGGCAGTAGAGGTTTTTCTAGATATTCTTGGGATGCATTTCTCACGCGTTTCCTTCCTCCAGCAAATTTTGATTTTTCCCATGAATCTAAAATTGACTGCTTGTTTTTCAAATAAGTTGACAAGATTTTTTTTTAATTCCATAGTCAGCTGCTAACTTTGTTTTACATTCACCATTCTCTACTCTCTCTAAAATGTCTACCTTTGTCTCCAAAATTAGGGTTTTGTACTTTCCACGCGTAGACATCCTGATTTTTTACACTTTCACATCACACACTGAGGAAGAAAAACTAGATCACATTAACTTGCCTGCACTGCAGGCATAACTGACGCAGCTCCCTAGAATCTGTAGTAAAGACTGGTTTTTCTGAAATTCGAAGAAAATCGATACAAATAACGGAAAATCACTTTGTCCGTTGAGCACTAATAAGGACAATAGCCACTAACGTTTAGCGGAAATGCATTAGTCTAGGAATGCGGGCATGTGCCTCTTTACATAGAAAAAAAATACAGGTGATTTTGACACACAAAATAATAAATACAGCGTGTGTTTTCTCCGTTAATTGAGGAAAAGGAAATTTTTTTTGTCAATTTTTTAGTTCGAATTAACCGAATTGATCAAAATTTAGTTCGAATTAACGAGATATTTTTAACATTAACTCCAATACAAGTTTTTGGGGGACTTTGGATTAGTTCGAATTAACCGAAAGTTCGAATTAACCGAGTTCGAATTAACGAGCGTCTACTGTAGTAGGAATTGAAAAATCTACAGCAAAGAAAGATCAAAAGATTTGTCATTCCTTCATACTCAACATCATTCCCTCATTTCTTCAATAATTTAGCATAAAAATGTAACCAAATTAAAATAAATTTTTATATTTTAAAAATTTGATTAATTTGAAATTATATGTTAAAATAAATTTATATTATTGGAATTTAAAACTTTAAATTTTTTAATTTATGCAACTTAATTTTTTTAATTAAAGCTTATTAAATACATTTATTTTCTAATTAACATTAAAATTTTAAAAATTAAAATTATTGTGGATATTTGAAGAAAGTAAATTTAAAATTCAATAATATACTTATTTCAATTTATTCATTTATTTATTTTGTTAAAATCTCTTTAAATCCTGTGTTATATGTGTAATTCAGATTTTAAAACATACCAAATTGCGTAGAAGTAAAAAAAGAATCCTATATATGTCAACAGATGGCAAAACTGATGCTTTCGTCAAACCGGCAATTGAGTGCCCAAACCGTGAGTCTTTCATAATATGCTTCCCGGAGTGCCACTGGGGCTCTGCCGACACGACCTCCCCTGCCCATCTTTTGACTTGTTTGGGTTTTACAAAGGACGAGGTCCTTCGAGACCCTCTACTGTTTTTAGAATTCTTAGAAATTTTTGGTTTCAAGGAGATTGTCTAGCCTTGCTAGACAATCTGGGATTAGTAATAATAATAATAATGACCTTTATTAATATGAACTGATTTACAAAATTAATTTTTGATACTTATCAGTGGTAACAGGACCCGCATTCTTTCAATCTGACAACTTCAAAATTATACCTCTTTATAATGCATATCAAATATTATTTCTAATTAAATATTCATGTTGCAATGTATACCCAAGAAATAAACATTAAGGAGATTTTATTACCCGTTTAGGAACAAAAATTTTAAACAAAAAAATTATATCTATTGAAAGAACACCCATAAAAATAAAAATTCAAATAGATAAGAACACTCGGAGAATTCCCCCCTTCGAAACCCTTTGAGTTCATGGGTAAATTTATCACGCTTTATTATACAGTCGTGACATATTGTAAAGATAATAAGTTGATAAATTTATTGAAAAGGCAGTTATTAGCACAGATAGTGTTTGAAATACACTGAAGTGCCACTGAATTAGGGATATCAAAGCCTATGCCAATTGTGTAGCGCTGCGCATCATGTATGCGCAAGTGAGGGCGCTGTGGTAACTGCATATATAGCGCGTACTGTGGTTGTTCTGAATTAGTTGTTGGAATTGCCAGTATGGGTAAACTGCCTGATTTAGACGCCTTCGATCGCGGACAAATCGTAGGTGCGCGACGCATGGGCCATTCAATTTCCGAAATCGTCACACAGCTAGCATTTTCAAGGTCGACAGTGTCAAGAGTATACCAAGAATACATGGATGATGGAAAAAAAAACTAGCGATCGGGAAAACTGCAAAGGACAATTAGCCTTGACAGTGCGTGGTGAGAGACGGCTCAGGCGTATTGTACGTAGCCAGCGAAGCCAAACATTAGCTCAAATTACCATCCAGTTTAATGACGGTGCCAGTCGTACAGTCAGTAAACGGACTGTGCAACGCTCGCTTCACCGTATGGGTTTCGGGAGCCGTCAACCTACGAGAGTACCATTGCTCTATACTCGCCATCGGGCGGGACGTCTTGCCTGGGCAAGAGAACACAGAGACTGGAGTGTAGAGGACTGTAAACGAGTATCATGGAGTGATGAGTCTCGATTCCGAGTACTGAACGCCGACGGGAGGCTGAGAATATGGCGTCAGGCTCATGAAGCCATGGATCCTGCATTCCTGGCTGGAACTGTACAAGGGCATGGTGGCTCAATCATGGTCTGGGGTGTTTTTTCGTGGCACAGTTTGGGATCTTTGGTGCGTGTACCAACCTCCCTCGATGCAATTCGGTACGTAGAGTTGCTGGGTGATCACCTCCATCCGTTTATGCTGTTCTGTTATCCGCGCGGTAATGGAGCTTTCCAGCAAGAGAACTGTACCTCTCACAAGTCCCGGTTGGCTACTGGCTGGTTGGATGAGCATTCCTCTGACTTCTCTGTCATGAATTGGCCACCTAGAAGCCCAGACTTAAATCCTATTGAGCATCTTTGGGATGTTTTGGAACAAGGCGTGAAAGGCCATCACACAGCACCAAAGAACCTTACTGAATTATGGACAGCTTTAGCCAATATTTGGCAAGCCATTCCCGTGGAACGTTTCCAGAAACTTGTTGAATCTATGCCTCGTCGTGTGGCAGCCGTTATCAAGGCCAGGGGAGGCCCAACTCGTTACTAGGTAGGTATCCCTAATTCAGTGGCACTTCAGTGTATTATAATAATTTAGTTATTACTGAATGCAGAATTTTTATTTCACGTTATTAAATAGATCTATAAATAAACTTGTAACCTTGAGTTAATTTTGCCTCACATATTTGTTTAATATTTAAGATTACCACCCAATACATGGTTTTATTTTGACGTATAATTTTGAAGATCTACTTGGTGTCGTCGTGTCTTGGTTGGAACACATTCCAGACCAGAACCATAACAGACTGTAGGGCTCCAGTTTTTTTTTTTCTTCTTTCTTTCCGCACACAATCTTTGGGCACCGCAGGGGTCAGATTCCAACGTATGCTTGGTTCCACCACAATTTTAACCGAGAAACCCCAATCTATTTGGCTCATACCCTCCTCCAACCCCTACCACCACACGGTAGGACTCCGGACTACAGATTTAACATGCCCATACCGGCCATAGACACGAAGGCTTTCAGTGGCACTTGTTTGGAGCACCCCGGTATCGAATTCCGACGCGCTTAACCACTCGGCTGCTTCGGTATCAAAGACCGACTTGTTGTTGTTGTATCTTATGCTCCCTGGCTGGAATTCATTCCAGACCAGGTCCATATAGGCTACAGGGCTGAGGGGTGCGGTCCGGTTTATAACGGCACCACAAGGGTCGGAGTCCGATTTAGCCAGGTGCCACCTCCATTTTGACCGAGCAACCCCAGGGGCAACACAGAGGTATTTCACGGCGCGCACCGGGGTTCGATCCGAGCACCCTCAGCACCGAAAGCCAGCACGTTACCGCAAGGCCATCTCGAACCTACAGAGCGACTTATGAAGTAACTATCATCGGTTTTATAGTTGCTCTTTATATAACAATTCAAAACGTGAGGCTGATGATTATTTATCAACAAATGAAAATGTCGACAATGACAGCCATTTTCGAGAAAAGTCTAAAATAAAAATTTGAAAGAAAGATTGCAAAAAAATAATAATAATAATAACAATCAACCCCTTTGGGAACAAAAAAAAGTTAGATGTAAAATAATATACAGGGTGATTCCAAATTCATGGTACAAACTTTAAGGGTTGATACAGCACACTATAACAATCATTTATTGTATAGGAATGTATGGGCGCAAGAAACACGTTGAGGCATGAACACAGGAAAGAGGCATGAATGGAATGAAAAATGGAGTGATTGGTTGGTTCCGTTGCCGGTAGAGAGAAGAAGGTGGCTGGCCGACAATCAACATAATGCATAAGCGGGAACACGCCATTCTCAATTGTGCTGTCGACCGTGATGGGAGACTTTGCGTATGCCGAAAAAGAAGACATGCCTGTCATGTACGGCCGTGCAAATGGTAACGGCAGAGCTACGCTAAGAATGTTTCAGGAGTTCTTTCCTCATAGACGAATGCCGGACCAACTGTGGTTTCAACATAATGGGGCACCAGCCCATTTCAGCCCTGTTTTGCGCAATTACCTGAATACCACTTTTGGGACGCGATGGATTGGCGTGCTCGACCAGTTCCTTGGCCACCCCGATTTATCGAGCCCCGATTATATCTTATGGGGACATCTGAAGAGTCATTGAAGCGACTCCAGATGACTCTGTTGAGAATCTCGTTGAGAGTCTCTGTTGAGAATCTCAAATATCCGTGCTGCTGCACGCGTACGTGAAATACCTGGCATCTTTGAAACTGTACATCAATCGCTCCATCGACGCTGGCAAGCATGTATTACTGTTGGTGGACGCAAATGTGAACACTTATTGTAAACATAACACTTGTCAACGACGTTGTCAATAAACAATTTTTCTTACATGTATTTTTCCCGTGTTTGTGCCTCAACGCGTCACTTGCACCCATACATTCCTATACAATAAATGATTGTTACAGTGTCCTGTACCAACCCTTAAAGTTTGTACCATGAATTTGGAATTACCCTGCATAATAATTAATTAAATACTTAAATTCAGAAAAATAAACACTATTTATTTTTCTGTTTAATAGACTTGGAACCCCCAAATTATTTCGTTCTGAATCAAGTGGCTCAAATATCGGCTTTTTCAGTGTTCAGTTTTTCCTAATAACTATACAATTTTCCACCTCTAAAAATCTGGTAGGCGGAAAATTTGAGTTTCGTTGATATTTAAAGAATTTTTTAGATTCATGGTTTAAGCGTTAAAACAGCTATAATACCCCTCTTTTCATATATTAGTTCAATACATGTATTGAACGTTGAGCCCCCTTTTTTTTAGTCTCCAATAAAATTCGTGTCTGTCAAGACAAGATAGGATTTGAAGTTATTCTGAAGTTTTTACAACTTCTAGTGCCCAATGATTGACTATAGCTGGTTACGGGATGTTTCCTTGGAATAAAGTCTAATGTTAGTTTCTCGCTTTCGCATTGTTTTTCTCAAAACTTTTTTAATTCTGAACTCTTAAAATCTCTTTTCGATGTATAGCCTCTTTCGATGGGTGTTAAAGCTTGGTCGTTTCCGTGTCGTCCTCACCTACAAGAAAGGTATTTACGTCCATCCTGCAAAGTGAACTACACTGAAATGATTGCAAAGGACGGGAAAACCGTCGGTTTTTCTTTCACCGCTTACGGTTTTCCAGTCCTTTGAAACATTGCAGTGTATTTCACTTTGCAGGATGGACGTAAATACCTTTCTTGTAATATACTGGTATCGTCGTCGTCGAAGCAACATTAAAATAATTTATAGAACGTGTAAAACACCGTACTTGGTCCAAGGACGCAATATCAGATATTCACAGGTTTTCCGAGCGTTTTTTTTTCTTTTTCAATCTCCCAGTATGGAGTAGTCGATATTGCAAAAAAAAATCACCCGCCTAAGTTAATGGGGCGATATCCTTTTTTTGGGTTCCACATGCAGTGAGGGTGTTGACTCGGTTTCACAAGATTCTTTTCAAATTGAACATCAAAACTTTAAACAAACATTTTTTTATTTAAATTTAACAAATTCATCAGAACATCAAAGCACTATTACAACCTCTTCTCACCGAGTACCTCGTATATCTCAAAACTCAGCAAAATCTATCGAAGTGCCAAACCGTACTTGTAACGTAACAAAAAAATAAATGAAAACCAAGCATGCAAATGACATTACGTCACACTGAAAAATAGTAATTTATATGAATGCCGGCACGTGGGATAAAATATAATAATTATCACACAATATTGGTGAAACTTGCAAAACTCAACTTTTCTCGCGGGCACGTTTCCTGGACGTTACATGCCCACCGCTAACTTGAAAATTTGCCTGCCAACAGGCAAAATTTCAAACATCCAACACTGTCAGCCGGCTGCTGGTGACGGAATTGACACACGTTCCCCCTTGCCTACCCGTTCATGGCTAGGTGCTAGGGAAAAGTAAACATGCTTATCGCTCCTCAAGATGAATGATTCACGATAGCTAAGCATAGAATATACAAAATGAACTTTACTATAATTCTCTGTCGACTCTAAACTAAAAAGTTAAATCTTATCAGGACGCATTTAAAATATATATACTGAAATACATTAACATTACATTTAACCTAAAAAAAAATTTTTCAAAACACAGAAAACTTACACCAATTTATTTATGCTATAAAATAGCTGAATTATATTTACACATACCTAACTTTGCAAGATAAAAAAAAAACTACTACATTATTCCTCACCCGCGAGCCTTGATATGGCATCGGCGGCCTTGTGCAGTGCGACTGGCCTGTGAGATATGGTGTAGTCCCACCTGGTCTGACTCCTCGTAGGAAACCTTTCACTAGGTATCCGTAACCCAACAGAACCCTTAAACTTTGCTTTAACAAAATTCTGCCCTTCTCTTTGTTTCCAAAATTTACAGAAACCCCTATGCTGTCCCCCGGAGTATTTCGTACTCCTTTTCATTTTCACCTTAACTTTGTCTCGGTGATAAAGCAATTTGTTACGGATGAAATAATCCCCCTTTCCTCTCTTAGCGAAATCCCACAATTTTCCGATCTGCTGACAGTTCTCTTGTTCGCGAAGAAATCTGTCCGATTCCGAAATTACCTCTTCTCCTTCAGTCGAAAGGGTTTTACTCTGCGCCGAACGTTCCTTTCCGAGAATCGCTCCCCTTTGTTTTTCTTCCCCGCTAGCTTCAATACTGAGGTTCACCTCTGTCTCATTGTTTAAACAGGTTCGCGTGATATTTTCTCCCCCTAACGTCTCGAAAATCTGAGGTGGAAACAACATCTGGTCTTCTATTTGTACCGCTACCGCGCAAATAATTTCCGTAGGAATGGATAAAGTATGCTCACCCTCATCTAATGCTAGACTCGCTTTAACTAGTGGGCATCTCACTGGTGGACCAAATACGTCTTTCAAATATATACTTGATAACCCTTCCGTATTTCCCATTTCCAAAACATCCTTCCTTACGACCGTTATATCACAGCCTGAATCAAGTAACGCCTCTATTGCCTTTCCGTTTATTTTGACCTTTACCCTTTGTAGTTTCCCATAGCAAAGCACCTTTTCCTTCCTTTGGAACAAATCCACCCTTGCTACTACTACATGTTCCGAATCCTCAATTTTTTTAGCGTTCGATATAGTTTCTACGCTTGCGTTTTCATTTTTCTCTTGCAACTCTTTAGCTACATTTATTCTAGCCACCTTATTCGTCTTTTTGTGGTTCCCCTCTTTATTAACTTTTGGGCAATCCCTCTTAGAGTGATCCTTCGCGCCGCAAATGCAATAGTCCGAATTACGTTCTTACGAAAATTCTTTCCTGGGCTCCCCGGCTATTCTGACGCTTTCATTGTTCCCCGCTATCGTCCCACCCCGTGGTTCGAAAGCGTAACTGCGCCCCTTAGCCGCCCAAAACCTGTCACCTTCCAGCGCAAATTCTTTCCGCCTAGTCCCAGAATCTCTCTGGTGTACCAGGACATGAGACCCCGTCTCACTGGATAGAGATTCCACACTATTCGTGCTATTTCTATCCATCCGTAACCTATCGTTTTCCCCTTGAACAAGTTGTATTTTTAACTTTATTAACTCTAACTCGTGGTTCCGAGCTATTTGTTCTCTCTCTAATTCCTGACTCCATGCCCGTGCCCTTTCTTCTCTCTCTAATTCCTGACTCCGTGCCCTTTCTTGTCTCTCTAATTTCTGACTCTCTATTTTGTGTCGTTCTCGTTCCTTCCTATCTTCCACAATCCTTTCCAACGATTCTTTAGCCAAAGTTTCCGCATAGTTTTCCCCTCCCTTAATAATTTTAATTATTTGCAATTTGTACATTTCCTCGGTGACTACCTCACCCATCTCGCAACCCAACTGCACGAGATCCGCTTTCCTCGCTGTATTTTAAAAAGATATTGCTCCCGAATGTTAATTTACAATAAACGAGCGAAAACAAAATAAAATAAAAAAAAACAGCTCTTAGCTTTTTCCTACACTAAACAAATATCCCTTCCACAAATAACAATTATTCAAAGCAGAAAACACTATGCACTTTAGAGAATTTTAACTCAATAAGAAGAAATTTACTTCATATAAAACACTAATACTATTAATCATTATATGCAAGCAATATTAACCTATGCAAGAACACAGTATACAAAAGAACATAAAATCATAAAGTTTCCAAAGAGAAAGAAAAAAATAACCTAACACACGCGTTCCTAAGCACCCAATATCAAACTAGCCATGAACAGAATGTGAGGGACAAACGAGTAACAATTCATGCACCCTACTTTGCCAGACGACATCCGAGATCCTTACAGGTATCCTTTTTCATCACAAACATCCTCTGTTTTGTTTCCGACACTCTGTTTCACTTTTCTTGACGCTCCGCTGTAATGGTCAGTAGCTGAGGTCTGCCTCACCTTTCTCGACGCTCCGCTATAACGGTCGGTAGCTGAGGTCTGCAACACTTTTCCCGACGCTCCGCCGTCCGTTGGTATCCGCTGTACCGGTCAGAAGTTGATGAATACTTGGCCTTCACCTCCGCTACTCATCCACTTCTTATCCTCTCCGTTAAGCTCCCGGTCCTTAGATCTGCGTCTTCCGATAAAGTCCGTTGTCGCTGCTGGAATCCTCAGCAGAAATTTAAAAAAAAATTATTTTTCCAAAACTTCCTCACCCTCGCATGGACCCAACTTCCTGACACCAGATGTAAAACACCGTACTTTGTACAAGGACGCAATATCAGATATTCACAAGTTTTCCGAGCGTTTTTTTTCTTTTTCAATCTCCCAGTATGGAGTAGTCGATATTGCAAAAAAATCACCCGCCTAAGTTAATGGGGCGATATCCTTTTTTTGGGTTCCACATGCAGTGAGGGTGTTGACTCGGTTTCACAAGATTCTTTTCAAATTGAACATCAAAACTTTAAACAAACATTTTTTTATTTAAATTTAACAAATTCATCAGAACATCAAAGCACTATTACAACCTCTTCTCACCGAGTACCTCGTATATCTCAAAACTCAGCAAAATCTATCGAAGTTGCCAAACCGTACTTGTAACGTAACAAAAAAATAAAATGAAAACCAAGCATGCAAATGACATTACGTCACACTGAAAAATAGTAATTTATATGAATGCCGGCACGTGGGATAAAATATAATAATTATCACACAATATTGGTGAAACTTATAAAACTCAACTTTTCTCGCGGGCACGTTTCCTGGACGTTACAGAACGTATTGGGTACATCCTATTTTGAGGGACAGATATTGTCTGGGATCTTTTCAAACGCTTATGATTGAATTAAGGAGAGATTAATCGAAATTTTTCAACTACATACATTTATTGAGTTAAAAATTTGAATTTTTTGTAATGATTAATCATATAATTTGCAAACAAAATCACATCATAAAACTTCTCATAAAGTTTTAAACAAATTTAAAAATTTGAAATTTTTAAAAAAATGTGGGGTAATTTAAAATCGTTATATCTCGAATTATTATCTGTCGAATTTCAATTTTTTTCATTTAATTAAACAGAAATATGTTTTAATTTCGATTCAGTGTTTTTTAAAATATTAATTTTTGAAAAAATTAAAAATATTTAGAGAATATTTTTAAAAAATTATGTAACTTATTTTTAAAAAATCATATTTTTAAAAATAAATATATTTTTCAAATTTGTTGAATAAAAATTAAAGTAAAATAAAAGACATATTCCAAGTTTGAACCATTTATCTTTAACAGTTCTTGACTTAGAACAATTTAAAGATGAGAAATGGTGAAAAAACCCAACATGCAGAAAACGTATTTACAGGTTTAAACAAAGATTGGCTGCTATTAGAATGATGCAAATAATAATAATAATAATAATAATAATAATAATAATAATAATAATAATATCTCCTGTTCTAATTAAGATATAAACATGATTTAAACGTCGTTTAAAGCGTCATTTAAAGGAAAACATTCTTATTTTTTGTCCCAAATGGTCGGTCTTTCTTCAACCAAAGAAATTAAAATTTCTGTGTCGATTTTCTCCATTTGTAAAAAAAAAAAAAAAAAATCCACTGCAAAAAACTGTAAAAAGCAACTAAAAAAAATCACTTCAAACAATCACTTCAGTAGCTAGATCGGCACTGGTGTACGTTTCCTTCAAAATAACCGAATCGTGTGTTCTCCCCCTCTCAATTCTGTACGCCAATGGCATCCGAAACAGCGGCACGGCATCCGGTTTCGGTAGACAAAATCGAACGACATCTGCTACCAATTCGGTTGTTCTCCCGTTTGCGGTTTTCGACCGCAACGTGTGAACAGACATAACAAAATACACTGTTTACTGCAAACGAAACGACAAAACCGAGACGATCATAAAACCGAAACCGTATCGTGTGAACGAAGCCTTATGATTACTGCTCGGGCAAGTTAAGACATTTGTCAACACAGTTTTAACAGGTTGAATTATATCATGTGAATCAACTTGCCAGTGCACGTAAGGTACTTGCGCATTATTTACTTTAAGTGCACTAATTTCACTATGACGCCTTGAACTTCTGTTATTTCGCCCGCGATAATAATTTCACTCTTGGTTTGAAACTCGCGAAAATTTTTGGCGGGGGTGAATAAAACTTCTTGTACTTGAGTGAGGGTAAGAAGCCGCATAGAAATGCCTATTGTCATGTTTAGCCAAATCTTGAAGGAGGGTAGCCTTCCTTGTAATATTTTGATTGTCCAAAATATCTTAAACACGTGGCTTCAAACGCTGGATAACTATTTTTAAGATTACCGCTTCCGTCACCCCTTCTAAATATTCTCACACTTGGAAATATTTTCCATAGCAAAATGTAACGCAGAGTGATCTTTTCGTTGCCTTAGCGAATAAATTTCAGCTTCATTTTGACTTTGGTTAAAGGTCTTGGGAAAACGCTAAGAAACTGTTGCTTGAATGATGAATAGTAAAAAATCAGATTACTGTTTTGCATACACGTGTACCACTGTAATGCACTACCTCTTAAAGCGGATAGGGCAATTTTAAGTTTTTCCCCCTCAGGGGTGCAATGTTGCTGAAAGTGATGCTCAATTTTCTTTAGAAATTGGCTTGAGGAGCCGCCATTGAAGGTGGCTTCGAATGGCGCAAATTGCTGAACCGTAATTATCCTAGGTAAATTTTCAGCAGGGTTTTGTCTTATCTCATACATTTTCAACAGTAGATAAGTATAATAACAAAATACTTTCACAATTTTATCAAAATCAGACTATTATACAGTACACCGTTCAAAATTCAATTATGTTGTTCGTTATAAATGTAAACAGAACAACCAGGGTATTGTGGCAATTCCCCCCCCTTCGAGGCGAGTAGGAAGACCATTAAAATCGCCGCTAGCCGTGAACCGATGCTAAAGAATGGCAGACCCCCCCGAGCGGAAGAGGACCACAATGGACACCTCTTCGGGACGCATTCCTGGGATGAAAAGAGGAGACAGTCTGGCGCCATATTTTGACATTGGCCGACAATGACAGTTTACGCCCTGAAACGAGACCGCTAATGAGGGAGCGGGCGATGAAGATGAAATAATCGGCATCGTTTTTTGCGCACGGCTAGACGCTCAGCCTATCCGGAGCGAGCTAGGGAGAGGAGGCGGGAAAAGAATTCCGCCAGGGATTAAGCTTTTAAATAAGCCGACGAGGGCTTGAAGACCAGTTTTTGGTGCGGAGATTTTTTTCTTAGTGAGTTTAGGAGTGATACCTGATCTCCTAGCTCCACGCACTTTTAAGTGACTTGTTTTTTGTGAGGCTCTGCCCTCTACGTGAGAAGACCCTTTTTCACCGAGAAAGGTCGGGTAAACCGATCGGAACTTGATCTCCCCAATTGTGTTATTTCGGAGAAGCTGCTAGCTTCCAGTGGGCGAGTGCGGGCCCTTTTTTCTGTGACCTGACCAGCAGTTCGTCGCCTCGTTTTAGCGACAGTGTGCTCCATCCTTGAGAGACAATTCCCGATTTCTACTCCAACTTCTACGGACTGCTTTGTATATCTATCATTCGAGATCGCGGCCTAACCGCGTATATTAAATAAATCTGAAATTCTCATTATCTTGAAAGTCTCTATTTTAGTAAGCTGTCTACCTTACACGTAACCTGTGACGCTACCTAAGTGTTTGCTTTTGACACAAATCGCAGGAATACGTTACAGTATATATACAGTGGACGCTCGTTAATTCGAACTCGGTTAATTCGAACTAATCCAAAGGCCCCAAAAAACTTGTATTGGAGTTAATGTTAAAAATATCTCATTAATTCGAACTAAATTTTTATCACTTCGGTTAATTCGAACTAAAAATTTGACAAAAAAAAATTCTTTTTCCCGTTTAATGGAGAAAATACACACTGTATTTATATTTTGTGTGTCAAAATTTCTTTTCTGTGTAAAGAGGCACATGCCTGCATTCCTAGACTATTGCATGTCCGCTAAACGTTAGTAGCTATTGTCCTTCTTATTAGTGCTAAACGGAAAAAGCAATTTTCCTTTATTTGGATCGATTTTCTTAGAATTTCAGAAAAACTAGTCTTTACTACAGATTCTAGGGAGCTGCGTCAGTTATAACTGCAGTGCAGACAAGTTACTGTGGTCTAGTTTTTCTTCCTCCTTGTGTGGTGTGAACGTATAAAAATTCAGGATGTCTACACGTGAAAAGTACAAAACCCTAACTTTGGAGAGAAAGGTAGAAATTTTAAAGAAAGTAGAGGATGGCGAATGTAAAACAGAGCAGCTGACTATGGAATTAAAAAAAATGCCTTGTCAACTAATTTGAAAAACAAGGAGTCAATTTTAGATTCATGGGAAAAATCAAAATTTGCTAGAGGAAGGAAACGCATGGGAAATGCGTCCCAAGAAGTTCTAGAAAAAGCTCTACTGCTATGATTCCAGGACGTTAGATCTCGTAATTTTCCGATAAATGGACTCCTAGTGCTGACGAAAGCTGATGAATTGGCAAGTCGAATGGGTATTGAAGATTTTAAATGCAGTGATGGATGGCTTTCTCAATTTAAGTCAAGGCAAAATATTTCTTATCAAACTGTATGTGGCCAAAGCTCTGATGTAAAGGAAGACGTATGCACTAATTTCGGTAGGAAACTGCCAGGGCTTTTTCTACTTACCTGCCGAAAGATATTTTTAATGCGGCCATAATGGACAAAGCCATGATGGACTCTATTAAAACTCTGAAAGCATTTATTCAGATGGAACCTTCCTCTGAAAATGAATTGAAATTTTTACTTCAAATCGAGAAGCTGGCTGAACAATGTAGGCATCACAAACGGAACCAAACATCCATTTTACAGTTTTTCCCCAAAGTGTAATTCATATTTTTAATAAAAGTTTAATTTATACTGCATATCTTCTGCTTCATTTTATGACTAAGGTAGGTCTGTATTGCTTTTTAATATGTTTAACTTTAGATAACATAGTATAAAATATTTTCTGGGGTTACACATACTAGGAGAGTTTCTTTTTCAGTGATACACATTTAAAGTTATATATTTTCTCTTAACATCGGATAATTCGAACTTCGGATAATTCGAACTTTTTTCTGAGAACCTTCCAGTTTGAATTAACGTGCGTCCACTGTATATAAAATTTCGGGAGCCAGTATAGAGTTTTAGCACTTCTATCCTATCTTTGGGTATGTATATCTTGAAGTGGCACTCCAAATAATTTCATTCAAAAACAGTTCTTACACAAAAACAATGTTTATTCAAGCATTTGCACATATATATTTTCTTTTCAACGTAAGCAATGTGTACTATTAGTACGAGATATATATAGCATTCATGCAAGGGAAATACAATTCAATATATTCACTTGTATAACTATTCATTGAAGAAAAATACACTTTGCAGTACTCACAGATACTTTGAAAGTCAACAAGCAGTGCTGCCACGTAAACTTTGGGCCTAACAAGAACTCGCGTAGGTTAGCATAAACCTAGCTAAAACGCCACTATCGGCAGCTCGCAAACTCCTTTCACTTCCTTTCACCTCCTCTCACTTCGTTTCTTTAATCTAGCTGCTTGGTATTTATACCAACCGCGTATGCCGCAATTAGCATATCTTAAGCGGCTTCTTTAGATATATTTATTTAAAAGTTCTATTATTGTGAATCGAATCTTATGTAAACCTTACAGTGTCCTCTGTCCCCTGATCTCAACATCAGTGAGCCTTTGTTGGGTTTTTTAGAGAACAAACTCCGTGCTGGGTTTTCTCTTCCACTCACACTACCTGAGCTCGAGACCAGTCTGCACGAGGAATGGGTGTGAATGCCCTTGAACTTTGCCCACGACCTTTATTTGTCAATCCCACGTCGAATGCAAGCTGCAATTAAGGCCAAGGGTGGCCCACCCCCCTACTAATAAAAAATTAGCATTATTTCACAGGCATTATCATTTTGCCCTATACCTATACCAGTACATGGTGCTGCCATAATAAAGTAGCCAGTAAATCGCGGTGAATCACAAAGGGCGAAAGTCTCCCGACAAAGTGCCTCCGCATTAGACAAAAACTATAATAATAATAATAATAATAATAATAATAGTTAATAAATATAATAAATAAATAAATAAAATGTTCAACTTCTTTTGGTATGTCGAGGCATAAATTTTATTCGCGGATTTCATGTTATTCTGAAGTTGCTATAACTTCAAGTAGAGTTCAATAATTGACTCAAGCTGGTAACGGGTTGTTTTCATGGAGTAAAGCCTAATTTCGCATTATTTCCTTTTCTAATTGCGTTTTAATTCTGACCTTTGAAATTTTTTTTTTCGATGAATAGCTTCTTTCGATGGGAGGCAAAGTGACTTCAGTGCACAACACAGGCCACGAAATAGCAACTGGGCCAGCCGGGAAAGAGTCCCTGCATGTGGGGTCCCTGCGTGTTGGGGCTCAGCATCTGACACTCATAACTAGAGACTGCAAACTATACAAAACAAGACTCTTCGTGGTATCAGGAAGGCGCCATGGTACCTACGTAACGCTCTCATTCATAGGGATCTGGCTATCGAACCAATTCGGCATCATATTAAAGATCTGGCTACGAACTTTTACAATAGGATATACTCAATTAATAACGAAGAACTTGCTAACCTGCCTGATTATGATCCTAGGGAGTGCTTTAGGCGCCCGAAGGCTACTTTGGTTATGAACCCCGGCCTTGTTCATGTTCGGTAATTCCTTTCCTTATAAAAATTCAAAATTACAATAGCCCGGCTACTTCTGGTTTCTGACCTGTCTTTCTTTTACGATCGTTCCTCTTTCTACCATGCGATTCCCCCTCGGACCAGCTGTTTGCTGGAGAAGGGGATTGATAACCTATTCCCGAAATTCCAATCTTGCTTGCTTTCCTCTTTGATTTCGCTACTCGCACCTTACGGACTTCGGACCTACCGCCCTTTCGTGTAACTTCCACTAACTTGTTTTTTATCCCAATCATATTCCAAATTTCCCGTCTTCTAGTTTTTTAATTAATTTTTATTATTATTATTATTATTACTATTATTACTTATTTATATAATCTCTTGTTTCACCCCTTGTTTAATCTCTCCATTATCATTTAAGTTAGCCATGCCACATTGGTTACTCGTACTCGTTCTAGTTAATTAGTTGATTTTTCAACTAATTAATTTATTCTTTCTCCCTCAATCCTTGTCAACACTATTTGTAAACTTGAGAACGGTTAATCTTATGTCACATACTAACCTTGATACTGAGGATAAGGAGCTCTTGCTCCCTGGTGCCTCTATAGTGTTTTATGTCAATGTCAGTGTCAGGATGGTATAAAACTGTGCCGGATGAAGAGCAAAAACAAAAACGATTTATTGTCTAGACTTAACATTTTATTCGCAAAAGCCTCTCGATTCAAAAAGGTTGAAGGTCTAAAATATTACCATATTTCATTGCGATTTTGACAGTTAGTTGCCTGAGTACCATATGAATTCTTTCACCGACATTTGTCCTCGTGTACCATCACACTGATTTTCTTTTTCTAAGTTTTTACAGTCTGATTGCATATGAACATGCATTACACGCCAGGTGGTCTTCCTTAGCATTCCTGAAATGAAATCCTATGATTTAAAAAAATATATATTTTTTCTTTTAGGAAATGAGCTACTTCAAAACATGGTGTTCCGCGAAAAACAGGACTGATGTTTCCTAATTTCTCATGAAAGGAGTTCTCATGATCTAGGAAATTGTACGTCGTTCTCTCGGGATGGTAACATTGAAATATTCTGTCATCACAGGCTTTGTTCCGACTCTAGGACACGCTGAACAGTGTGTTCTTCCCCTAAAGAAGCGATGAAAATTGTCTACCATAAGTAAAAAATCGTAGGGTAAAAATTTTACATGTATATTCAACTTTTATCAGTATTTTATAGTAGACAGAACATTTAAGTGTTGTTTTGATTGGATAAAAAAAAACCCACATAGTTTCGCCTATTACTG